>JAXGGS010020006.1:2133-13395 GCA_035585475.1 Armandia brevis | reverse complement strand
ACTCACTTTCATTAAGAATGAATTCAAGAAAACATCAGCACCACTGAGAAAATTATCAGATCAGGTTACAATTTCAATTGCGCGATCAATATTAGTTGTAGTATATCTTGAATGTGTCGATCATGCCTGACAAATCATGCAGCAAATATGTACAAATATAGCTTGCAGTATTGACATTAATCAATCATTCAATTTACATTCAATGAACTCTTGGGGTGTGCATTGACGTCACGAGATATTGAAGCTAGTAGTGATACTGTTGAATATTGCTGAGACACGTGTATACTACTTTGGGTTCGTCAGCCTTTCGTAAGTAGTAAAGGAGTTACTGTATGCTCTATATATAATGACGTGAGATCAGACGAGCTGAGGAACACTAGTGATATTGTGGCTTTAAAAATCAATGATACACAACATTTATCATATTTTGGTCATTTGATTTGTCTCTCAAACAGCTCCAGAGTGTGATTATTACTGACAACAGAATTTGAATGACAGCTGCTCCCCACAAGAGAAACCATGAACATGTTAAATCCTTTATACTCGAGTATTCTTACATTACAATATCATTATTACTATGTACATGCATGTAAATATGTATCAAGTTCGCCTATTTACACGCCGGTTCGGACAGCAGCTTCTTAAACGCTTTCCTAAACTCAATGTTGAAGATCGTGTAAATCACAGGATTGAGAAAGCTGTTGATATAGCCCAGCCAGATGAAGAACGAGAAGAGGATCGGATGTATGTTACACACTGACTGCGTCGCGAATAAGTCATAACGAATGCAGATCGCATTGATTATGTTGATAGTGAAGAATGGCACCCAGCAAAGCAAGAAAACACCTGGATATAGAACAAAAACGACTATCATTCATACATTCAAAAGAGTTAGTTTAATATCCAATATTTTTATCATGTCCAAATAGCGACTTTCAATTTATTCTAAAGAGCGATGTGCGTCAGACTTACCCAATACTATGGCTAGTGTTTTAGTTGCCTTCCTCTCACGTCTGGTGGCGCTACGATCCTTCTTTTTCTTGCTATGTCGTAAGTGAAAGTTGAATTTCGTGACACTCTTTTTAGGCGAGGGCGTGACGTTATTGTTTTTCTGGTTGGTAGGCGGCGGCTCGGCGGTGTGATTGTTCCTGTGGACGATAGGTGACGACGACCCTGGGCGAGGCCCTGGCGAGAGAAGTCTGGACTTACCCGAGGGCAAGGGGGACGTGGGCGAGCCGACCACCACATTAGTCCGCACCTCGACGCAACTCGGCGCGGAGTAGCCATCGCCCGAGTTGGAGCCCACCACGTGACCTGCGCCCTCGTCACTGGTCGGACTGAGAATGAACTCAGTGGATTTGTCATTGGGTATAACGTGGGCGGAGGAGTTATCATCGCTCATCGGGCTCTTCAGGCCGGCGTCCAGTCCGTTGTGATCCTCCTGCTCCGTGTCTTCTGGCTCGGTTGTCGATAACTTAGCGTTGTAGTTCGTGAAGGACGTCTCCTCGGCGATCGTCGCCGGAGTGCGCAGCGCACGCGCAGAGTGTCCGGCCGGAAGTAGTTCCCGGTGAGCCCCGTCCTCGGCGGCGCTCGCGTCGGACGTGGTCGTGGTCAGACACTGCGTCTGCGCGCGGTTCTCGATGACACTACTGATCGCCGTCGTAGTCACCGGTTTCGACGGTTTGTGCATCGCCCGCTGCTTGCGCGCTTTCTTCGCTCTCAGGTGAATCGCTCTAAATATCCTCCAGTACAACAGAATCATTATCACACACGGAATATAGAAGCTTCCCATCGACGAGTAGATGAGAAAGTCGGCGTTGTAGAAAACGCACAGATCCTCGGAGCGACGTGTCGTGTAGTTCATGCCCAGAGCGATGGGCGAGGATATGGCCAGCGATATTATCCACGTGACGGCTAACATCACATGTACTCGCTTAGAGTTTTTATGTTTGGCATATCTAATAGGCTGTGTGACGGCTATAAATCTAGAAAAGCCAAAGGACAAACGAATTGAAATGCATTACGTGTCGTCTTAGAACTGAAATGTCAATGTATGTAGATGCGGAAAATAAATACACTGAATACTAATTTGCACGTTTTTAAACATATGTTACGGCTCAAGAAAGATCTATGTGTGTTACCTGTCTACCGATATGGCTGTGAGATTGAGGATGGATGCTGTACAACACATCACGTCCAGGGCAACCCACGTGTCACAGAGGGCATTCCCCAAAAACCACACTCCGGCGTATACCTGTGGGAGAAACAACTAATTAGGTGACTACAATAATTCTATAGATGGGAACAATGGGGGAATAATTATGACCTGAAATAACCTACACGGGCGCAGTCAAACCAGGTCAATTAAAACTAATTGTTGGTGGCTTAAATAATTCGCTCTTTGAATTGTATGTATTTATGTATATACATGGCTTTTTGTACATTTGAACTGTTGTAAGTATATACATCATACATGTATTTATCCGAATTTTAACAGAACTTATAGTCTAGCATATCATGGCTCGGTTGCACCAGACAGTGGGGGCTCGGCTACATACTTACTTTGATATATCCCACAAGGAGAAAGTTGCGTGCCAGAAACACTACGGCAGAGCTTCTTGGCAAAGAGAAACATCAGCGAATCGCCCTCGCAGCGAAGGAAACCATCGCAAATAGTCCCAAAGTGGCGAGCAAACAATAGAGGAATTATGCCGCCCATTACGAAATATTACCCATCATTACCTCAGTAAGGGAAGCTGCAGATATGTGCCAGTAAATCTCGTGAGATGCTCGGCTAATTGAGGCAGAATTGGCTTAATGACACACTCAAACTGAGGCCATCTGTGATGGATGATGGGAATAAGTAGGTTATGAAACCTCGTGGGAGCATATTCAGTTTCGGTAGATCACATTCGAGTTAGCTGCCTGACCAAAGACACGTCTCTCAGTAAATCTAATGTTGGTATATCTATCTGTAATGTAGGCACCGGCAATCTGCATTCGCCCTCTACGAAGTGGAGCATTAGATTTAGAATGAGAAACAATATAACAGAACTGCAGTACCTATGAATAGAATTATGAATAATGGTGATTTCCACTATAGCCACTATTCGAGTTAACGTTATATGAGACAGGCGTTAATTGGCCCAAGGAACTTACATTTAAAGTCTATTAAACGAGTAATGAGTTAAATCAATGAGACTGTGAATGATATATCCCTCAAACATATTCTATTAGTAGCATCTAATTTACTCGTTCTGTATTTGCACATGATTCAGCATGTATTTACCCAATACTATTTTATAATCTTCTATAGCCTAGATGCTTTATGGCAATCAAACATAATTGATTATCATCTCAGAATCCCTTGATGGAATAGGGGGTTGCTGATTATGCCAAGTTACCTGATGGCATGAACAAGTATGCTTCGAGAGTGAGCCGCGGCCCAAGATGCCCGATAGCGCTCAATACATTGACATTCATGACTTGCTATTTTAGCTTCCGACAGGGATCTTCAGTTGCAGGAATACCCCAAATTAGGAACTATTTGTGGTCGATTATCCGCCGATGATGGCTCGACGAAGAGGCAATCTATGACTGATACAACGGACCGTGAGGTAATTAATGTCTCTTTGCCCCTATTATTCCCACAACACTGTGATCTTCGGATTATTTCAGGACAGCTATAGACTTCAATGACGTTAGAAGTCAACGAATCCAGAGTTGCACTAAATTGTTCATTCAGAAGCACATTAATTTTATTTATTTGTGCAGCTCAAAAAGAGCGATGCATAATTGAGTATCGTTTTTTTCTAATTATATATTAATATGAACACCCGGAAAATAAAGTACTAATGCTAGCACTTTAAAATAAAGTCCGCGTGAATGAAGGATTATAAATAACATATTCCTCACCATTATCATTTTTCTTCTTCCAGACAAACGGGCACCAATCAAAGGAAATATACTTCCTTACATTCGACGGATTGATATATTGCCGAATTACATGGGACTTTTGAGTTTGTATCATTTATCATAGTCGTAATACAATAACCTTTTTTCAAGGTACAGAACATGTATTAACATTTGTGACCTCAGAGTGACCTCATACACTAATGTAGATTGATATGACATAAACGACCCGTTTTTATTAGGATCGATATTTGGTATTAAATTTTCCCATGTGATATGTGCACAGTTGATGCCGTAGCTATAAGAATTAAACTTTAAAGATAGACAAAATGTATTTCTCTTCGGACACAATGATATGTGAATTCAAATGAATTAACCTCGTATGTCTAGGTGCAGAGTTTATTAAAAATATCAGTGATGAAACGGAAAGGTGCCGATAGCATGAATCATGAATTTATAAGGTGTTGACTTTTAACACCACGTGTGATTGATATGGCGCTAGGTCCCCGTTAAATATTTATCTTATTATTCTTTCTCAGCTTTTATACAATTTCCCCTCGGGTAACCTGTAAGTGCTCCTTTCAACTTCGCTTCTCTACACAAAATACAAATGCTGATCTTGCTGATTATTTATGACTGTGTGGAGTTTTAAAAATAAATGACCCTTTCCGGGTTTTAAGATTAAATCGATCACTGCATCGCTGTGCACAAAACCTAATTTAGATTCAGGGTGATTTTATGTTCAGCATCGTTAGATTTATTTGATGATGACGCGGGTGGAGGTGATATAATCATTGATTGTGGGCGTATCACGTACGTCAGGACAAGTATGTGTGAGAATGCACGAACTCAACTCTAGGTTCTCCACCTCGCGAATTAGAGGAATATTTGTACCGACAACCTGCAACGTGATAAACAACAATTTGAATAAAAGATAAATATGGTGACATGACATTTTTTTGGCCGATAACCGGGGCATTGATAGTGACAAAAGATCAGCTAATTGTCAATACACCGTCCGACACACCTGTTGCTAATGAGCCACGGTGATATTTCCGCCCATCATTGCCATAGAAACACGACGTTATACGAGTTATTATTAGTGTTTGACCCGCAGTCTCCCTCGTGTATTGATAATGAGGAAAACTTGTAAACCACGGATAAATGCGCCGGAGTAACTCGGGCCAAGAAAAGTAATGTACGATGCGCTCGGCATCTGCTGAGAAAAAGCAATTTCAGCAATATTACTTGGCAAAAAGGACATTTACAAATGTAGCCAAGAAAGCTTTAGTCTCACATGATCATCAAGACCGATCTTGTTGTAAAATACGAAAAATCGGTGAATCAGAATTAACTACTGTACATAAGTCTAATCTGCCGACTTCAAATAGTTATTAGGTTCTGAGACCTTTAAATTCTTAATTTCACTATTGTTAAACAAATTTGCTCGCAGGGATGAAGGCGAGGGTTAGTCACAATCATTTGACATAAATATATTTGAATGTAAGCCATAAGGCCAATTGAGTATGAAATCAATTTTATCGAATGTCTCGACAGGTCTCAATGGCATTAATTTACTTGAAATGATGTTAACACGACTTAAAGAAACATAATTACTTCTATAAAACTGATGATAGCAAAACGTTCACACCTTTCACATAAAGCACAACCTCGGCACAAGAGGGAACAGCTGGTTGAAAACCACTTGAAATCGGCGCAAAATTCCGAGAAAACATTTTCAACTCATTCAACTTCAAATCATTAGGCTTCAGTATTTGACATATCAACAAATTACCAATCGATAGCACGATAAAAACACATATTAAAAGATTCATTCCATTTTTTCTGCTGATACCGACGCTTCAGAGAAATGATGTCATTGTCGGAGCGCTTCCGACTGTAACAAATAATAACCAATGAAATTCTATCCCCCACTTGGCCTCGCAGGGAACGAATAATTTAGATCAATTGCGCCGAATTTATCAATCTGTATTCACCGGCGATTGTATAGCTCCTAGAACTTTATAACATTGTTCACGAATTGAGCGCTCCGAGTAAACAGGACTGCTTGCAAACTCGCGGCTAGGGTGATACATGTCGACGGCCGTCGTAACATAATCACACAAATGTGTATGGCTTATGGACTCCATTGCTTTCTACAGCAGCGGCTACTGCAGCCAGGAGTCACATTAAATATTGACGATGACAAGCCGAACATGATTGGAAATCTGTTTTAGAGATTGCTCCTTGCAGTAAGTGACATCTAGGATGACAATGCGGACATCGACGAGTTACTCAATGTTCGTTCAATTTTGATATACGATCTGTTGATTATGATGAAGATAACAATACGTTGTATGATTACAAGTTGCTCCCGAAATGGCTAGTATAATCAGCCATCAAAGGGCATCATATCTGAATCAGACGATACTGAATTAAGAAAGTGATGGAACCAATATTACAGATATGATCTTTGAAGACATCAGTCCTTGAGAATGAATGGGACAGATGTATATTACCTAATAACTTGGACCCAAGACATTCAGTGTAAAATACCACTGTCCTATATAGACGCATATTACACTTCTCGGTATGAGAAGTGAATATCATATTAAAATGGGACTGTTGGCGGTTACTGGCAAAAAGAAAACTAATTCATAATAGATTTGTCATCGCAGAGAGACAAAAAAATAAGCTCTAATTAAACATTCAGCTCGTTGACTTGGTGATTAATTCAACAGTGAATGTTAGGGTAGTGTGACTAAAGGCTTAACTATAGGCCGATGACTTCTGAAATTGATCTTAACACTTCAAATTGACAAAGCAAATAAGAAGTGCGTAATACTCACTGTGTATGACACAATGGGGCGTGGGTATTAGTCAATAATTGTGTTTAAAAGGCGCGCTGAGGATTGAGTGGTTGATGCTTAACAAATTTCGACAGATTTGTATAATTAACCATGTTTAGATTGTACTACATTGCTGTCATATTGCAAGCGGCGGCATTGTCTATAATTCTAATATAATTAGTCATATACAAAGCCCGAGACTGCTGGTCGATATTTGTTACATGTGTACGTATATGTACATAGATTGGAGCCACGGTCGTCAAGCCTAACCAAACCAATGTTATCGATGCCTAACAAAAAGGTGACAACTATTAATATCTAAGTTTAATGTACATCACATGACCGTGCCAGACAGGCGGAAGGTCAGTCTCATCAAATCAATCTTCGAGTACAGTCTGATAGGATGGGGTATTTTTATACAAGCTTGCCATTTTCCTCAATCGTGATCGTTAGGATCGGGCGAATTCATTCTAACTTCAAAAAGACAAATCTCACCGCTTTTCACGTGAAATATGCGTATGAACTACTGCGTTGTTAAAATGGGAGAATAACTTTATCGATACTTTCTGGTCCCCACTATTTGTCTTTCATATATTTTACTTAACTGCCAACTTTGAAAAAGATCAAAAACACATAATTATGCAAATTAAGCGACCCACTTTAGTCACCCCTTGCTAATTGTGATGACAAACGTAATCGGCTAAATATTCTTTAGATTACTGTCTTTAATGGAGCTGGTATATAGCGGAATAGAGATTCCAGCTCGGCGTATTTCATTTACACGAGAAAGGTATAAAATTACACCTGGATTTGGTGGGTTAAGCCACATTGTTTTATCAGTTCGATCATATCTTCATACGGTCTGTAAATTCATCATCAAAATTGATAACTCATCTAATTGCTCGGGTTGATAAGAGAAAGAAAAGGCGACTCACCTCTACATAGATAGCTAGCGGCATGACTAGCACTGCCACCATGATATCAGCGACGGCGAGGGACACGATAAAATAGTTAGTAACAGTCTGCAGGCTCCTTTCCTTGTACACGCTGAGCACGACCAATACGTTACCAAACACGGTGAACAACGGGAAGAGGGTCAGTATAATCGCCCAGAACTTAGGGTCGGACGTGTCGGGTTGCGCGGTAACGTTCATCGAGTCGGGGGAGTAGCACAGCGTGTCGTTCCAATCACAGTTGGTGAGGTTGTCCCAGTCGGGCAGGTAGAGAGGAACACCCTCGTCGAATGATATATTTTGCGGGCTGATGAAGCCGGGGACCGCCGCCACCTCGGAGAGGTTCGAGTCCGGCATGGGAGTGTGCTTGCCCCATGTCTCCCAGGCGGAGGCGTTGTAGGGGGTGAACACCGTCGTCTGGGTGCTGGACACCGGGCTGGGTAGCTCCGTGGTGGCTGATGCTGACGACCGGCCGGTCAGGTTAAGCGTGGGATGCGGGGAGATGCCGGTCCCCCAGTCGTGCGGCTCCCTCTCGGTGGTGCTCATGCTGCGGATGTGAGACGGTGATGATGTGGCGGAGGATGAGCTCACCGCGTCGCTGTCATGGTAGCCGTCTCGCCGGGTCTGCTGGAGGTGGTGGAGGCTGCTCTGCTTGGCTTGGCTCAGCGCGCACGCTCACACACGACCCTCACTCTCCTCCGTCCGTCAGCAGCCCGCGCCCGTCAAGACAAGAGCGAATCTACCTCACTCAGCCTCCTCATCCGTATTCATTCCAAACATCTTAAATCCCCACTTAATTTTCCAATTATGCGCCGTTCCTGTGATTATGATGGGGGAGAAATCAGCGGGCGCTGATGATGGGTGATGGGCTGGAGAGTGCTCGGCCTCGGGGCCCTCCTCGCCTGCGCTCCTCAATTGTCCCGCCGCGACGCTCTCGCCGCCATCAAAACATCACTTGATTATTTCGCCAACCGAAACAGATCAAACACAATTCGCTCTCGCTGCCTTTTATTTCCCATCAATATTCCGCCGGGGGCTGGCGCGGCTTAGATCGGCTGACTCCGCGCGGCTCCTGCTGCCGCCTGCTCGAGGTTCTTTAACCGCCACAAAGGAGGTCATCTGCGTCTGGGGTGAGCCTCGTCAACGCCCGATTCTCATGTCCCTTCTAGGTCGAGGCACGTGCGAATTCCCGACCAATGTTCGACGCTGCGCCCATAAAAGCTAATAGGTTTTGTCTTCCGCCTGTTTCGGGCGCATTTCTATTCTCGGTCGCTGCTAAGAGATGACCTCATTGGCCCGAACTTTGCGGGCAAGTTGCGCAGCAGAGGACTCGAGCTAATGCCGACATTGCCGTCGTCTCTGCCGTCAGCACCAGCCGGCCCCACCTATCTACGACCGCCAGCCACTGTTTCTTTATCTGTCCGACAAAAGAGTTTCATTTTCTTCCGGCAGCCCTCAAAAGAAGCGTAATTAATTCTCGTGTGCGCTCAATACCCGGTTGGTAACTGGCGACGGTTCGAGACTGGGCAAAAATGATTAATCTCGGGGCGGCCTGTGTTGAATTTACGCGCGAGAATACCTGCGATAAGACGCAGTGGAAAGCCGCGGCAGAGACAGGGGTCTCTATTGATAGATGAGAAATCCCTCTGTGAGGTTCCCCGGTGGTTTGGCGCGAACGTCAGCGTCTATCTGAAACAGAGAAGGGGACTACGGTAAGTATAAAGGGCCATAATGAGATCAGATTGACAGTGTATCTAACTATACTCGGGTGACTAGGTTCGTTTTAGGAATCAATCATCATGGTTATAACTATTTACTTTACATATGGAAGCATTTTAAGCGATGCGCTTTAAGTGGCCATCAGACTGTAATTTCCTCCGTTTTGTCTGAATTTAAGATCGATCCCGGAATGGGGATTATCAAAATTAAGCGACGGTGTAAAATGTGGTTTCTGCTCATAAGTAATTCACCACAAATCGAAACATCGTTCGTCGTAAACGCCTTCCGATAGCCCAGTACAGAAAATAATCAGAGCTAGTCGGGAAAACGTTCACTCGGTGCATCCGATGATAAATTAGTTTCGACAAAATGGTCTCAAATTTCATACTTTGCATTAGATGATTTCATTATCATAGTTAAATGACATTGAATGCATGTTTCTTCTGCGGAGTTGGTAATCCATTAGACATGGCGCTTCCTCAGTTCAGTCTCAACAAAACCAGATTAACAGTAGATGATGTGTATACTATATTTGTAGATGCATGTTTCGCAATAACATACGAACTTGCTGATATATACAGCACGTACGCGTTTCTGTAATCAAATCCTGGTTAGGTTTCGAGGCATTTCCCAGGAGTAAAAAGGAATCGTTGCGTAGTACTCGATCATAAGGCCAATATGTCTCGATCATAGGGCCAAAATGTTTAATGAATTAAACATAGCACGTGGCTTAAAATTGTATATACCTATAAATAAATATATATGAGAATTGGTCGATTCTTACATCTATAATCTATATCTCGAAAAATAGATGCAGTGGACGGCAGTGCTAGATAATCTTTGAATCGGTCCTGAACGTCATGAAAGGATAATCTCTAGTGCGTAACAGCGTAAATCATACTAACCGATGTTTTTAATAATATGTATAAGATCAGAACATTCGCACATATATATGTATATATATAACTTTTGGGTTTTCCTTATTCGATGTCGGGTAGTCAGAGTAATTACAGACTGTCGTGAAGCTAGCTCGCATAGCGAATGGAGAACACACGTCAGAATTCCTATTTGTAATTAGGGCAACCCCTGCACGAGAACTGATTATTACATTCCAGTACGGGGCAGTTCTGCGAATTAAACAATGTCCTAGGAAGGAACGGAATGAGAAGGAGATGAAGACAAGGAAAGTGAATTAGAATTCTCTGCATGGTGATATGAATTTCCGCTTATAAGAAAGAAGAAAACGATTGTTCCAAACGGAAGATGGGAAATTAGGAATTTATAAAAGATATGGCAGTAATCAGGTGCACATTTGAAGATTTAAGTCACACTAGACTGTTTTCAGGTTGGCAGGAAATTATACATTTGTATGCTGACAGAATTGATCTGCGAATTAAGTTGTGTCTTGGGCAAACATGTGCACCTGAAATAAGGAGTGCATCGAAGTGGCAAGGGAAGATAATTGAAAGATCGTCACCTTACAGATTGCTCGTGGTCATTCAGCGGTGGATCGACCGTCACCTCGTTGCCCAGGGGGATGACCCCGAGGATGGTATGATCGAGCGAGAGCATGCAGGTCACCGTTCCCGTGCACAACTTCACATCAACCATCGCAACGACCTGCTCACCTCTTGCTTCAATGACCTGTTTAAGGCAGCCTCATCGATTCGACTAATCAATTTTCAAAGCAATTAACAATGGTTTTAGCGTGGCCCGAGAGAAGTGATAATAGCTGAGGTTGTTGGTCATGTGACTAAGGTGATTTTGGCACGACCAAATCATCGTGATAACTCGTCAGTTCAAGTTAGTTGATAATGGGTAGAGCACGT
>JAXGGS010019895.1:14068-25508 GCA_035585475.1 Armandia brevis | reverse complement strand
CTCATCACATGATGAGAATAGGGCACAAATGATTTGCATTTCATTCCGCATGATAAGACAAATAAAGCTCTGAAATACAAAAACTACGTTTTCCCAGGCCTACGTATTGCACATAAAACGGGTCTTTGGTGGAAAACATATCGTTCATACACAGATTGAATAAATCAGACCAAATATACCTGAGTGATAAGTACGCAAAACAAGTCTTCAACTGGCAATGGTCACATTACAAAACGTCGCACACGACAAAATGACTACGCAAGATAAAGACCGTACTGAACCATTTGCCCTGCTTTTTGAAAATTCAAATCACCAGTAGCATCAAGCGACTAACCAGTCTCTGTAAGAACCTGGTACGTATCTGGTATTCTCAAAGATTTGGCAAGATGATGGTTCTCTTTCAACATACTACTTGATTAAAGTGTAGTGAACCACTGGGAATAAAATAATAAAATAACTCGTGTGCTTGATTGATAAATACAATCGAACTAAATCTACTCTCTGCCAGCGAAGGAGATCAGCAGAATACAAGTACATGTAGGTAATACTAACTAAAACTCAGTGGGAGCTCGCATTTTCTCATCCTTTAAATTTTGATTAGTAAATCCAATGACAAGCAAATATTAAGTTTGGTAAGCATGGATTCCTGTCCCGTGAGTTGGGATGGGACTTTTTTCAATTTAACAGCCTTTAAATGACTGACTGTTAAGAGCATTTTCATTACAATTATTATGCACGACGTGTGTCCATGAAGCACTTAACATGTACAATGATAGACGTATCTATATAAAGCTGCATGGAGTGTATTAGTGTAAATTGGTGAACAGTTACAGAACGAGTTACAACTATGCGGTACCTCTTGTTGCAAAGTGTAGGACTTTCGACGTCATTAGCACATGCTTTACAAACATCACGACAAACGGTTTGACTAATGATTATACTTTTACAATGTACTGCATATCAATACCTAAAAGCTTAAGTGCGTTTATACATTGGGCAGCACAGGTTGCACACACATTACATTGAGATGTACACGTACAAGTGTTACTTACAAAAACATTGTCTGATTACATAAGTTAATAAGCACCAAATCATGAATAAACGATTGTTTGAATTTACATTCCATTACAAAAGTCATCGCTACGAAATGTCCAGCCTTTGTGTAAAAATGTACGTTGTAATCTGATTAAGTTTTAAAAGGAGATGTCGAAAGTGTCCTTGAATGGCACAGTGTCCGGTAATAAAATAGGATGTGCATGTTCCTTTTAGAGGAATTAGAATAATTACTCGAACAAAACATGTGATCTCGTTTTGGAACAAACTTCCATTTGTTGTAATCCAATCTAGGCGTTATGTTCTTATAATAATCAAAGTAATATGAACGCGAGCCTGTAACCATTGTGGTAGTACTGAACTGGTCAAATGAGATGTTGGGTACCATTATGCACATAGTAAAAGGTTTGTTTTTAAGCTCGTATAACACAAATTGAAATATATTATCATATCATAAACCGTTCGTTAAAGAAAAAAATCTTTTCTCATAGAAACTCGTACAAGTATTTTACAATTTCATACACACATACGTAGTAAAAAGCAGCTTGTGAAAAAAAATCATTATGCACCATATGATGTATACTATAATTGATAGCAATAACTTAGCTCTGACAAAACATTATACAAAATCTAACAAACTGTGTGGCACAAATATTTACACTGGATATTTTGGCTTCCAGTAGCTGACTAGTTTAAAAACGGTTCACTCGAAATCGTGTACATAAAAGCTAATTCATGAACTGCGAATGACTGGATCATATTGTGCAGCGGAGCGTTATCTATACTTCGTATCTTTTCATGTTGTGGGACACAAAACTGTAAATAGACAAACAAATAAGGTACTATATATAGTAGGCACGAGAAGTATGTCGTAGATACGCATCACGTACATGTACATCCATATCAATTGTTTAGAACTTTATGTTAAACACGATGTAAATTACCTTTGAGTATGTAGTCTGTTAGAAGCCCTGGAACTTGGGGGCTGTCCTCATTGATGGCAGTTAATACTGTGGAAAAACAAAGGTCAAAATTTACTAGCATCCAATATCCTGAAACAATATCGTGTATCTCTTATTTTTCTATTGACAAACGTACGGACGAAAAACTTACTTTTTATATAGATTTGAAGTTCTTCGATTGATGGAGGCCCAGGCTTTGCATGGTATGGTATTACTGTGGTCAAATACTGAAAATAAACGCGACAATATTGATTATTCCATGATAATGATGACTGTAGTGCTATAAAATGATATCTTCCAGTGAAGACATATATAATTGCGCCGATGTAAACTTACTGTTCCGGCCTCAGGAGTTGTGCTAGTAGCGGTTTTCTTTACAACATTGTTGTTCTTTCCCTTTTTGTCAGCCTGCGTTTCTCTCCGCTTCTTCTGGACAGACAGCAACAGGGAAATAAATTGATTTTTGAGTTCCTTCTCATAATCCAACTCGTCTTTTAATGTCAGCTCATATATGAGAGTCTCCGAGTAGTCCTTTATGGTACATTCCAACTCCTCATACAACTCATTCAAAGCACTGATGGAGAGGTTTTTCAAGCCTATAACGCAATACGAGAACAATGTTATTCATAAGCATACCCAAAGCAGTGTCTTGCTGTTAGGTATATATCTATATACATGTATAGTAATAAGGTAAATATACAAATTTGTGTTAATTTTCTTGCCTACTGAAAGATTTTAAGAAGGTAAAGATATGCTTATAACCTAAAATATATATTGGTTCCAATCCCGGTAAAACAACCACATACATTAGCTCTGGTGCAACTATTGGTCATAGAATAATATTCGGATGGCAGAGTTTTAATAATGAGTGTGAGATGTTTACCGTTTCTAACCTAATGACACTGGGCGTGAGCTTTTCAATAGTGCGGTGTTGTGGTTATGGCCTCGATGAATCATTGCCAGATGAGATTTAGGGTCTGACTAACACTTACAAACACAGCTTAGGGCTAATAAAACTATTGGCTTTGATATAATTAACTGGTTTCTTTGTCTGGAGAAGTGATGTTACCTAGAACGTTACATGCAAACCACAAATGTAATTCTAACGATTTTGCGATTTTCTCATGGTAGTGAGAATGGAATAAAAGACTACAGGTGAATGGAGAATGTGCGGATGGATGGACCAAGCAGTACAATTACACTGAAGGAGCTCACGCTATCGCCATTGCCAAACCAATGCTCTAACGATAGCACCAAGATGGAGGGATCGCATGCAAAAAGGCACTGGGGTGCACTAACAAATAAGTGCCAATGCTTCATGCCTGTAAATGAGAACAAGTAGGGATACATTGAGGCTTGCTTAAATTTGCGTCATGTCTAAACTAATAAAAAGAAAGCAAATCACGGGGTAATACCACACATAACAAGACAGCATCTATCAATACGTACAGTACATTTGTCCTCAACAAGTTAAAGCTTAAAACAAACCTGCGACTAAAGAATATTTCTACAAGCAAACATAAACTATGAAACTAAAAAGAACAGCAACCTAGATGACATTGAATCACATAGCGTTATATCAAACTTTAGTGGGTCTAAACTGTGGATTACCTGAGTGCTCTGTTTGAATTAAGGGTGAGAAAAAAGGCATGTTAAGCAAATGTACGTCTGATGGGACCATTATCAAATAAAACCAAACACATCGTCTAAAACGAGCATATACACGTCATCTTTTTCAGTCACATATGGTACTCAGCTGTGATGCGACTGCGTATCGCTCTTACTGAATTTATAATAACTAGATTTCTATGCAAATAAGTAATTTAAAAGTGAGAAACAGTTTTTTCGCAAGCAATCTAAAATCCACTTGGATTCTAGAAGATATAAACGTCTTAGAGGCGCGAATAAAATCATAAGGGTTTATCTATGACAGATTGCCGAGAATACGCTATGATATCTACATAATGATGAAATTTTGATGAAAATGTGCATGACGTGTCAAGGAGACACGGGAGAATAAACTGTAATTAAGTGCATTATTTGAGCAGCTACAGTTTTTGGCGTGATAGAAAATCATGTATTTCAGAGAACAACACTTTAAGCCATCACAAGGTCGGCTTTAAATTAAATAAGTGGCCACAAATAAATGAATGATGGACGGGGATAGTATGGCACACGCTCTCAGTATTAGATAAAACGGCAAAGGCTATACATTGTTGCCGTGTTGTAAGAATTCAGGTCATGTTCTGACATGCCCCCGTCAAGTCTGTTTCCTCTGATAGTGGGAGAGCCAGAGGCTCGGGTTTGTTAAATAAATGTCTAACGCTTGGGGCCAAACGCCGCAAAAATCAATAATATGCTTCTACTCGCTAAATCCTGTCAGTGGACGCCAGCACACCAGTTTCCACACTCGTATTATTACAGATAGTAGGGAGCTATTGGGGCGGACACAGCGGTCATCTCTTCATTCTAATATAAGTCATTGGCAGACTAACACAAAATCTGTACATGTGAACCACGTGTCATCGTGTCAATAGAAAAGGTGCCTGACGTCAGACAAACTAAGCAATCATTTCCGAACACTTTACTCGATGCCCGATATTGAATAAGGGTCATCAGAGAGGACGAAATGTCGAAAGTAGGTCAATTCGATGACAAGAAGCCGGTAGGAACGTTCGAATGTTAGTTTATGATGTTAGAAGGAATGTCTGAATGAACTTTACTAGTCGAAAACATATTATCCATTTGGGGGCATTCAACTTCGAGGGGAAAAATTCAGGTTTCAATTGATAGAAATGCTCGAGGCAAGACGAACATGGAGCTATAACAAAATAATATTGACCCCGAACCAAAATGTTGATGAAAATTATTCCACTGATGTGAAAAGTTCGATTTACAAAATCATTAATCACACCAGAACTGGGTTTTCTTTAGAGAGGCTAAAACAGATAATATTTCTATAAGCGTGGAGGTAGGCCGAGTGAATTCATCGGCAAAATTACAACCACAAGCGGTTTGCTGCAACCGCTGTGTGCGGAGCGATGGATGTAAATTTCATGTGGTAGATACATCCACGTTTTCCCCGCGGGCCTCAGACAGGGCTCGCCTCATATTGTCTCCAATTATGAGTAGACGAGGCCCGGGCAGAGGCACGCCGCGCTATTACATTCTAGCCACATTCTACCCTGATCAGGAATGCAGCGAGAAGAGCAGCCGCAGATTTCATCTACACATCAGGTAAAGCTGTCGCTCCCCTCCCAGTATCACCTCGTCTGCGTGTATACCGCCCTGCTGTGCTAACCGTCTGTGGAAAGGTTTCACTTAGTCTAACTGTACACAATACTGCTTGGACTTGGTTTCACTTAGTCTAAATGTATATAATACCGCTGGGACCTCTTGTCACTGAGCTAAAAGAGACAAAGACGGGAAACCGACCGAGCAGATCAATAAAGGTCGTCGTATAAACGTTATCTGTGTTAATATGACTATATTAAAGAGAATAACCGTTTATGTTGGCGATCCGCGTCATCTCAGCTGACAAACCATACTGATGAAAGTAATACGAATACCATATAGCGCTTTATATGCATTTAAGGGACAAATCTTCTTTAAAGGTAAACTGTCAAGGCACACAGGACACGGGATGGAGTTTCTGGGGTCCAATGTGCCATGCTGTACTTACTCTCTTCAAAGTTGGAGCCAGGTGTGTGCTGTCTTTCTTTAAACTGTAGAAGCTCTGTGGAGGCTGTAGATAGGAAGTCTGTTCCCGGAGGCGTGCTCGAAGGCGAGGGACTCTCTCCCTGTTCATACAACAAAAACTATATGTCAGCTCAATGATGAACTGTTATAGGAAATTACAAGAATATAGAAAATTGTGTTTATAGTGTAAACTTCAGTATCTATTTCATACTTGGGATGACAAAACCGTAAGTTACATTCCGTTTACATCGTTACAAGTGATCCGTTTATCGAAGCAGATTCGGCAATTCTGGACAAAGACACAGCACGAATATTGGAAAGATACTATCCAGAAGGTTGCCTGACGAATCGTTTTCTATTAAGTTGGATATTTTTGGGCGAACATTATCGATAAGGACAGAGTGAAGTGATCTGTCTTTATTAGGGCCAATTCGATTGATGAAAAACTGAGCGAATATTTCTAGCTTGGAAAGAGGAGAATTTATTATTGATGATGTTACAGTGATGGAGGTTGTGAACCAACTTCAGCAAACAGTTGGTATGTACATTATAACTGTACAGTGAATGTATTTTAGATATGCTCCATTCTGTCTTAGAAGTGGAGATATTGGTGGAAGATTGAACACCATTCTAGTGGCAGAGCAGTTGAATTATACAGCATGAATATGCACTTAGTGGAATAATGACTTACGCTCCGATAAACGTCAATATTCAGCATGGTTAGGGATATGAATGGTCAAACCACGCATATACTGCAGGAAACCGCCGAATGACCACTTTGGGTCAATCTCAAGAGGATAGCAATGGCTGTCTATAATAAATTCCGGCACAAGCTATTTGGGATCCACTGTCATTAAGGGGGTTTTGTAGTGGCCAGGGCCACAAGGTGCCGAGAAAATCCATTTGTTATCGAGAGCATTAATATTTTCAAATCGGTATTTCGCGTGGCTGTGATATTAAAGTATATTCTATGCGATAAATTACATGTAGATGTATATTTCGGAACAAGATCAACTCATGTGATGGCATGAGTGGCCCTTCTCGAGGTTCACATGTTACATATAGAACTAGACTTACCTCCATCATCACTTCAATTTCATTGATGACTTCGTCTGCTGTGAACATTGGCTCTTGCTGAAGACTAGATATTATGAGAGAATGCATGTCGAATGCTTGCTGAAGTTCCTCGTCATCAGACAGGTCAAGATCGGGAGAATCTGGCTCCTGAAATACAGTAAAAAATATAAAGATGTAATACATCTGCTTTTACGTCGTAGGGCATAAATTATATCCCGGCCACTAAGGACAACTGAAACATTAACAAGATCCACAACAAAGAATATCACGTGCTTCATGGGTACATATTTATTGTTAATATCCTTCGTGCCACGGCCTAGAAACAATAAAAAGTGCTGGAAACGACCAGATAATAACAATTGAAGCGGACTACATTAGATGACAATGGTGTGAGGTAATGCGGAGTCTTAAATAAAATACCCATCACAAGGACTTGCACAATATACCATGCTACTGTAAATCAAGAATATAGAACATGTGTCCAGTCCGCTGGCAAATTGATATCATGATGAAGGGTGGCTATAATAACCGTGTGATTAGTAGCCAAATATCAATCATCTGTAGGCTGTTCCGGCAGATTTGCGTTTTAAGCAACCGTGTTTTCTTTTATCTTTAATCTTATCAATGGGTACTCAGTCGATGACTACGAGCAGCTGCGTATATCAAGTACTACGAAACATTAAACCTAGTTGATTGAGTAGTTAGAATACCAAATGGGTCGATTAATCTGACTTGTGGAACAGCCTAGCGATAGTTTTAGTTTGTCCTTTCTTGTTTTTCAGTAGCAGGCCAGCCGTGACCAAGTGGAAGAATATATCAACTTGCCAGGTCAAAGTCTTCCTCGAATTCACCCTCCCCCTCACTTGGATCTTCCTCGGCCATATCATAATCTCCATCTGGTGAGATATCCTCGTCCTGCATAGATAAGGAAACTAAGCATTGACAGTGAATTACATGGCACAGATATTCAAAAACAAAAGCCCCATTGCCACTACAAACATACCAAAGAAAACATACTCATGCAATTTGGCCGTTAACGAAACCAAACTAGGATCAGAGGCGGCTAGATAATTGACGAGGGCCGAGAATTATGTGCACATTAAACCGACCATGTCTCTCGGAAGCAGACACAACACATTGTTAAATATACGAATCAAACGACTTAATATAAGCAGGTGGATATCGACAGAGACAGAAACGCATATTTAATTTTGCCATTTCGCACATCAGAGATTCAAATCTAATAATCGCCTTTTATCATTATTTGTCTGCCATATGTTAAGACTATGAACTGATATCGATTTTCACATCGTTTTTAGATTCCATTGCGTTTTATTGGAAACCAGACAACGGGCAACTGCTGGTAGGATCATTATTACATCACGGATCGATACGCAACACCGTAAGCGTTCTTCTGTGTTGATATTAGTCCACAGAGCGAATAGATACAATCAGTGGTATAATCTTGTCGCATTAAATAATACATTTTACTCAACGGTCTTCCATTTGGTTTGAAAAAACAATGAATGTACGCAACATGAGTGATACTACAGTAAGGTACGCCTAAGTATAATGATGTAAAACACTGTGGTATGCTCTTAAAAAGCTTAACAATCTAGAAAATTGTTTTCACTTGAAGCCAGTACATCTGGATTTATTACTGCACAAATATGTACATTTTCGGTGGCAAAGACGCAAATGCTCAAGTATTGAGCAATTGACTCTGGAACTAGGTCATTGGGCACTTCATTAAAACGACAGCGCATTGGCTACCGCTCCCCGGCGGAAGGTAAATAAGTTAGGGAGCTTTAATGATTAACTGAGTGCAGCTAGTACATCCCTCGAAGGTTTGGAGAACGTTGTCTGCAAACATGGCAGCATTGAGGTACTGTCGAGCACACAACTCAGACACCTTAACATAAAACAATAGCCAGGCCGACACTGTGACGCCAACAACCAGTGCCAACTTGTTATTCTGCTTCCATACCACGTCAACTGCGACTGAAACCCTCTAAACATATTGATTGCAAATGCAAAGCCGAGATAGAGTGACACAAATACTGAAAAAGTAACTCCAGGCCAGGCTCCACTGAGAAGAATACCACGCATTAAAACCCAAGCTACCATCTGCATTGGTTTTATAAAGGCCGATCGAGGCAACAACTTGACTGAGAACGTCAATACAGTACTAAGGCCTTTTGGATTTAGTCATATAGCCGGAGTTCTCTGTGCGCATTGGTAATAACGCAGAGGTTGTTGGAACCTCGTCACAAGGACAAAACAGCCAGTCTGCTGGAACTGCAACATTTCAGTGAAAGGACTATGTTTGGTATATACGCAAATTATGCGTAGTACACCATTCCTGGTATACCGAGTTATTTACCTTTCTTACAGTTTCACTTACCATCATCATTGCGGCCAGTAAAACCACCAGTGGTCCCTTAAATTTACGCTGTACTAATTGTAAAAGAGACATTAAACGTAAAACGTAGCACAACGTCAATATGACGTCTCACCACGAGTGGGTATGGCTGCTAGAATAGTCAACATTTTGTGGGAGACATCGGGATGTATTCATGAAAGGCGTGAGTCAGACATGAGTCTGCAGTACCCGATGCCAGACCGCTACACTAAGGCCCCAGAACTCTCGGCTGCGTGAGCATGAATGAGCCACAGATTAGCTTAGACGGAATGAATACCCTCCAGCCAACCCCGTGTAGTCTGACGAGTTCCCTGGCTTTGTTGACTGTTGGTGATTTATCCTCTGACACATCCCTGGCCCGCCAGCTTCTTATACCCCGACTAGAGAAAGCCTTTAAGGGATATCAACCTTAAGCCTCAGCTGCCAGGATGCCCTGACTTTCTCTTGTCATTCAAGAACGAATCATATTTATCACAGCGTGTTGCTGATCTTACAGTTTCTGACTGTATTTGGTGCTGTGATATGTACACGTTGCATTGTTTAAGTCTCCTGCGGTATAAAACTAGACAGCTAAAGCACCTTAATGACGTAGGGAATATGCCGGGGTTGTCAGACAGATGATTGATGAGTAGTCAACAAGTTGTAAGGGTATAATGTATAGCCCCTCGCGTGAGAACGAGCTAGCTTGCAGAATATACCAGGCACCGCCAATCTCAATAAACACGCAGAAAAAATGACTGGTTTAAACAAAACAAGGCATATGCCTGCTTCTACCATCAGATCGTTCGCATGTCAATGCTTGGGTTTCCCGTGATTATATCTATAGGTAGTTCTAGTCTCGAAGCGTAATCCACATATCGGTGGGTAGAGTGTGGTGTTGAGAAGCTGCTCGGGGTTCAGTCTGCCACCGTGTGCAGGATGTCACATACTAGGTAGACTCCCTGCATAATTCATCAGTTGTCGTCAAGACAACATGATAAACGGTGGCAGCATATTAGATTCCTATATTCTCCCTAAACCAAGCGCTCGACAATATTTTGGCTAAAGCGCTTGGGATTCCTGTGTTCCTTCATATCAATAGATGCGTGTTTACCCGAGGCAACAAAAAAGTGCTCCCATATGAGAACACAAATCTTATTAATACATTATGCTCAGATATACATCTCTAGTCAAACACAGCAAAATACTGACAGTAACCATAAATGACAGCAGTTTCCACGAGTTAAGAGCACGAGCACGAGTTAAGGCTTTGTATTCGCCAGTGCACAGATGTACATGTTTGCCGCCACGTGACAAAAACTAGTGAATAATACAAACTTAAATGTGATATTCGAGTAAAGCAAGTTGTGATAAACTGAAAATAACAACCAAATTATGCCTAGGATACACAAGTATCTGTAAAGTAAGAAAATAAAGGTGATTAAACAGGGAGTCGTGAACTGAAATAAACTAAACTGTAAAATAATCGAATGAGTGATCGATGTCTAGTTGTTGCCGATGTGAGGCACTAAACTTAATGGAGAAAGAACTACAAGTAGGAAAACAAACGCGACACGATTACAGACATTGTGAAGGTTTAAGCTTCGAATCGCATAGAACCTGAGTGTGCAATGCTAAACTAGGTGTACGTGTAGTGTTATATACCACAACTAAAAATTATAGACGAACTGATGAAACGCTATGGATCCAAAAATTTCCAATGTAATACAATACCAGGTTCTACAGTATTAAAGGCAAGGTATTGTTCAGCAATAGCCCGTTTCCTAAACAGTTTCACTTACAGTTTTTTCAGAGAGATTCAAAGATTTTTCATGGAGTTGCCTTGCATAGGATTTTGACCAGTCGATGGGTAGGATGTTTCCGAAGTTCCCTGTGATTGTCCACCACATTCTGTAAAGGAAGAGAGGATTGATTACATACCATGTACACTGGCGATTAAAACGTTTAAATATTCTGAATCCCTACTATGGAACCGTTCAGTGCACGGACAATTAGATTAGCTAATTCTACGTAGAGTATAGTACTCAATATCATGGTGAGTCTGTAATACCGATAAGGGTCGTAATTATAATAAAACAGAATGGATCATTAGCTAACTCATAAAGCTGCTCTTGTATACGAAAATAGTAGGAAACAAAGGAGGAGTTTGTTGTACTTAGGTCTAAAAACGCGACAGCTTGAACTCATTTGTAACAAAATTTGATACGAATAAGATCATTATTGTTAC
>JAXGGS010019784.1:4734-25512 GCA_035585475.1 Armandia brevis | reverse complement strand
CCTCCGTGAAGCCCCCCCCCCCCCCCGCCCTGAGCGTTGTGGCAATGTACATGAACAGGTAAATAAATCACACCATATGCTGGCCTGACATTATTCGCGTCAAATGATTTACCTGAATGAATCTATTTTCCGATTTATTTTCACTCATCAGTTGACCCAGTAGATCACCAAGACTGTCATGGCTCTGATCTTTAAGATAGATTTTCTTAGTCGTCTCTGCTTCTGGTAACTTTTCTGATGACAGTTTGATGACAACCTCAGGGGTGCAGCGTTTCAATAAAGAGGCTTTCCCTTTCTTTATGATCTAAAATGCAACTAGATTTCATATAGCAGAATAACCATATGTTTTCCGTGATTAGGAAAATATTTGTGTAAAATGATCAATGCATAAACTATTGATTTGTTAACAACATGAAACTTGAATTTTACCTCTTCGTTGGAATCAGAAGAAGTTGCATAAACCATTGCAGCCAGAGTGTCGTCATTGTATCCTATGAAAACATCACCCGGTTCGTTCCTTATTCTGGGAATGGGAGGAACAAATGCAATAAAAGAGGCCACAATGTATATAATCGCAGGGCGTATCTTTCAAACTCAATATAGCCATAAATAAAGCTAGTAAGGCTGCGTAAAATTATTGATTAGTGTTTTTTTTGCTTGAGACGAGGGTGCGGGCGGCATTTTTTTTCACCAGGGTCGGTGCAGCAGTTTTTTGTTGTTCTTTTAATTCTGAGAAAGAGGGTACAGCAGGTACGTTTTTCTTTTTTTTTCAAATCCAAATAAAAAGGTGGGGTGCGGGGGGTCCCAGGCCCATGCGGGCGCGCCTTAGAAACTATTTAATAATTTTATGCAGCCTAATTTGCATTGATTCTGACCTATCGTGGGTATGTCCTGGTGACGGGTTATCAGTGGCGGCCTCACAGATTTTATCTACCCATTTCCTCAGCTGCAGAACTGCGTGGCGCTGTCCATCATCCAGCAGGGTGTCCATCGTCAAGAAATGCTTCTCAAAACGATTGATCAGCGGAATTGGAAATTCTTCATAAACGGATTTCTCCTCCGAGACAACAACAAGTCTACAAGTAAATTTAGCAAAGATAAACAAACAAGATAACAAGAATATGAACAAACTACTCGGCCTTATCAAAATATGACAATTTATTCAATCTTAATGGGGTTGTACCTGAAGTCCTTGTGAACTTTGCATTTGACCCTTTGTGTTCCTAAACCTAGATCCACAAACTTATCCTCTCCGAAATAGACGTAATACTGGTTCAGCGCGTCATAGAGGGACTCATAGAGATTATCTAGGTTCAAAAGTATAATCGTCCTTCCTGATTCCATACAGTCCCTGATACGATTGATATTTCTGCAGATCTAAAGGGAAATTTTGTTTGTTTTTTTATAAGTGGATACCAATGTCATTATATTGTTTAGTTAAAATCCCCTTATCACTTTTTACCTCCGTATACTCCTGATCTCTGGGAAAACTGCTCCCAAATATGGTGACAAAACTGAAACCTTTCATGTCCTGCAGTGTAGCCAAACCAGCGTAGTTCTTCGTTAACACAAGAAGGTATCTACTATCACTGCAAAGGATAATCAATACATGAAATTAACTTAATATTAATATAAAATTAACAAAGTGTGGCCGTAGCGACAGCGGGCTAATGTGGATAGGAACACATAGGTTGACCTGCTCATCTTGTAACGAGGATTCAATCAGATTTAATAAGATTGATATTAAAGTGAGCTATTCGGGTAAGGTGCTCAGTTGGCGCATAGAGATGACCTGATGCAGAACGTGGGCAGTCTGGGTAGTCTGTACCCGATGGCCGGTTCCCGGTAGCTGATGATCCAGAAAAGGAAGGATCTGAAATAGGTATCCACTTACCCTGCTGCCTTATTTGACAGGTCCAGGCATGCTCTTATCAGGCTCATGGGGGAATTGTCCGGATCTTGAGGAACTCTCTGATTAAGAAATAAAACATTAGTTTCCGAAATGTCACTTAAATAGTCACTTTATGAAAAAACATAAAAATGGGAATCACACAACATGTTAAATTGAGGCATTTGGTCCAGATGTTCCACTGTTCAAGAATAGCCACATGAATGTATCTGTATATGATACCCCTAAATTCCGCATGTAGCCTTGTTTAATTAATACCTTACCTCTGTTAAAACGACATTTTCTATCTTTTCTTTGAATATTGGCACAGGATTGACACTCCGCAGACCATCGAAATTTCTTAATATGGCGTGTTCAATCAGTCCCCATGTCAGCATATTGTCTTGGGACTTAGACAACACGTTCAACATCTTTATGAGACTACAGCAAGAATCAGATATCAAACATCTATGATGACGTGCAGAAGTCTAGGCAAATACAATTCATCAGTAAGTGTTAACTAACTAACCTGTAAAAGTCTCTCAAACCAAAGAACTCTCTTATTACAGAAATAGCTTGATCGTGAACTGCTAGGTATCCTTTTGATAAACTTGGAATCAGCTTTCCCAATAATTCATGTGCAGAGCCCTCGCATATTCCTCTGAAAAATAATTCCAATCACATTGTTACAGAACAAACTTGATTCATACTAAGGTCACATAGTAAAGTTTAGTTTTCAATATTGGTGTTTTTGGGGGGTTCAGCAGTCACTTAGTATAATGGGCCGACTTAATACAATTAATTTCTGGATTTCATACTTGGCCGTGGCATCTAACTCATCCAGATCGGGGACCCCTCGGTGCACCAGAACACCACGATTTATCTTTGCAGGATCCAGAGCCCAGTTGGAAATTCCGATAAAAGAAAACCTCTTGTAGTCCTGCGAGGTATCTTTAGATTCTGCCAACCCATCTTCCAAGAGCGAATGAAGAGTCTACACAGAACAATACATTAATGAACGTTCTATGACAAGTACTTGATTAGAAATGGCATGCTTACGTCTCACATATCAAACCTTCAATGGTAGTTTTTCAGAGTCCTCTGCCAGACCCACTTCGTCCAAGACAACTACAGCTGCATAATTGCTCAAATTATTTTTCTTTTCCTCCTGCAGATTCTGACACTGAGTGAAAACTTCAATGATGCTCTCGGGGGTGGAGTTCCTACTACACTGGTATGTAACCATATGGACCTAGAATAATAATCACTATTAACCAATTCACGAGTCAGTGAAGACAACGAGAGATCAATACAAGGAGATTGGTAAGACGTACAGCTTTCATGTTCTGGTAGAGCGTAGATGAAGAACTGTCTCCTTGCATTGCTTTAGTGATGATAGTTTTAGCCAGCGACTTGGAACTTCCTGGCTTTCCCACAAGGAAAAGCGGGATCCCCAGTTGTATGCAGACAGCCATCATGAAAACATTTTCCTTCAATGCGTGATTTCGAGCAACATTTGAGTCAAGTTTAGCTTCATTCAGAAATACATCCTGACACCTGCCAAATGTAAGTGTGAATAACTAATAAAAAAATAAAAAAAATTGGTGCAGTACGTAATTACATAAGGCACCGAAAAATCATTGTGACGTCATAAAATTCCTGTCAGATTTCACTTTTTTCGTGTTTTTTTAACTTTTTTTCTTAAAATTATTCCTAATTCATTACTAAGATAAGGATTCAGACATCTTCTATCAAGGCGGTAAAGGTGTTGCTGAACAATTTGGTACTAATTTTAAAAATAAATAAAAAATATTCACACAGAGTTTTGGGGCTGAATATTCGATTAAAATCTACAAATTTACCAAAATCTTCCTTTTTTAGACATGGCTGAGCTACAAAAAAATTGTTTTGTCGAAGAATTTATTCAATGCCCTGCATGTTCCCCGTAAACAGTTACTACAGGCCATGTTGAAACCATTCTGTAGAAGAAAAAAAACCATCCCATGTTTCGTATGAAAATACGAGAATTTGTTGAAATGTTTGTAAAACCAAGAAACCGGAGCTAAATTCATGGAAAATTGCATTTTGGTTGACCTGAAAAATACGAGCTACAATTCTGAATTGGCACCGACATGGGTCCGGAATTTTTTTTCGAATAATGAACAAAAAAAATTTATAAGAAATATTATGGCCTTTAGGGGGTTCGAACCCATGCTAGCAACTTATGAGATGAAATGAATAACCAGCCACTATTATGACGTGCCTACGTCATTTTGGACGACCAAAGTGACAGGTGCATGTCACGTCACTATGTCTTTGGCATGAGAAGTGTGTTCGAATGAAACAGTTACTACAGGCCATGTTCTCAGAACCGGGATACATGCCATTGTTCTCAAATGTCCGTTTTTATATTGCAATAGATTGACATATTCCCAAAATTGCTCATGAATTTTACCACAATGATCTACTTGTGAACTTACCGATCAATCTCCTCATAGATGGTGTCTCCCTGCTGCGGCAAACTGAGTTGGTCCTTAAACATAGGAGATACTGCTGTTCTGTACTTCTTTCTGGCATTATAACCGAGACCGCTGTGATAACAAACTCCCAGTGATATGATCAGTGATCGCTTCAAAATCTTGATCGGCTGAAAATAATAAGTTATTGTTTGTTATCATTTTATACTTACACTAAGGGGAAAAGTGTAGTACAATGATACCATATTGCAGCAATGCAAGGAGTTATCTGCCGAATCTCACAAGATGATAAATAAATAAGAAATGCAAGGCGTTGAGAGGCGGGCATCGATATTTCCTGCAGAGCGGGAATCAAGATCCAGCAGATAATATTTCAAATCAAAGGGCCAGGAATGAAGGGTAAATCACGTACATCCGACATGTCTTCAGTTGGAACTGGCTTTCTATTCAAGTTTATCATTTTCTCACTGAGGCATTTGTGATTTTCGCAAAACCACATGATGACTTTCAGAACTCTTTCCACATCTCTGAGGCTGACAAAACTGCATTCGTCCTAGGAATCAAGAATTATAACATTATTAGCAAAATTGAAATAAGGCTGCGTAAAATTATTGATTAGTTTCTCAAGCATTTTTTTGCTCGAGAAGGTGGTGCGGGCGGCAGGTTTTTTTGGGTTTTTTTTTGCCAGGGACAGTGCGGCAGTTTTTTTTTTCTGAAATGAAACAAGCGTGCCGGCGGCCGTTTTTTTTTTGTTTTGTGAAAAGTAGGGTGCGGGGACCTTTTTTTTTTCATTTTTCGCCGTTTTTGACTCAAAATCGGGTGGGCTGTAGCTGAGAAGGAGGGTGCGGCAGTTTTTTTTTTGTTAATTCTGAGAAAGAGGGTGCGGCAGGTACGTTTTTTGTTTTTTTAAATCCAAATAAAAAGGAGCGTGCGTGGGGTCTCAGGTCCATGCGGGCAGGCCTGAGAAACTATTTAATAATTTTACGCAGCGTAATCCATAATTAAAATGTTCAGGCATTTGTTGCTCTAAATACATGTAACCATTCATCTGGAAGATAAGCCTTTTGAATTAAGATATAACTAAATATAAATTTACTTGTAACGTGGAACAATTTGTAACTACTCCTGACGGACAAACAATTATCAAAACATAATTTCTTATAATATGAAGGAATGTAGGCATACTTTCTGTAGTCGCATGAATTCTTGTGAGGCAGCAAGAATTGCCACAATATTTTCAATATTTTCTTTAAAGTGGTTCAATGTCCCTGTCTTCGCCAATATTTTTCTCCATTTTTGAGTCTGATATATATATAGAGAGAGATATTGAGAAAATTATGTCACATATCATTAAGGCATCACAACTGGATGGATTTTGATGCTAAGTAAATTGAGATTTGCCATACCTTTACACACGTTTGTACCATTTGTCTTATGTACAGTTTTTCTACATGGTTACTCAATGTTCCGAAATCCCAGACGAAAGGCATCATGCTGTGAGGAAGTGGATGCACTCGGTAAACCAGGTGCCGCATGGGAATGTCTCCTGCACAGTCATTGGTCAGATCTTCTCTGACGTAGTAGCCGAGGCCCGCCTGCTGGAGACGAGTGATCATGGCTGGAGAGTGCCTGATGGGGTGAACGAGAAATGTCACGTGTAGAATAAACAAATGCAAAATACATGTTAGATCTTGTTGCCCTCTCATAGGCGACGAATTTAATTGTTTCTTACTTTCTGTACGGATTGCAGGCAGCGACTATTATCACGTTACCGGCTACACCGGAAGTTTCCCGTTTAGATCGATCACACATAAGCTCCTTGATGAATCCGATGTTTTCCGTGGTATTCGCCTCATCAAAGAACAGCACAATCTTGGGCTGGTTTTGTTTCTCTGCTGCAGACTTTCTTGATTTTATATGCTGCCTGGCGAGACGATTTGCCTTTATGATAGCATCTGTGATATCTTTCCGACACGTTCCACCATGAACCTGGTACAATCGTATAAATATATGTACTGGTTAGGCTGCATAAAATTATTAAATAGTTTCTCAGGCGCGCCCGCATGGGCCTGAGACCCCCCGCACCCCTCCCTTTTTATTTGGATTTGAAAAAAAAAAAAGTACCTTCTGTTCCCTCTTTCTCAGAATTAAAAAACAAAACAAAAAAAACTGCCGCACCCTCCTTTTCAGCTGCCGATATCCGAAAAATGGTCAATAAAAGGCCCTCGCACACTACTTTTCGGAGGAAAAAAACCAAAAAACTGCCGCACCTCCTCTTCATAAAGAAAAAAACTGCCGCACCGACCCTGGTGAAAGAAAAAAGCCTGCCGCCCGCACCCTCCTTTCAAGCAAAAAAAAAGCTTGAGAAACTAGTCAATAATTTCACGCTGCTTTAATTGAGCTGTTACAGTCTATATAAAGCAATGTGCTATTTCGGTTTTGACGGTGTCAATCTCCACTGAACTTATTCGCCAGGCTGCATGTAAGCTGTAACTGCTGGTGGGAGAAAAGCAAGTTCATATTCATTTGCAGTATGTATATGTCATACCTTCAGCATCACAAGGTTATCCTGCTTTGGGGAAGTTTTCATTAAATCGCAGAGAAATTTGATGAGCCGCGTCTTCCCGCATCCCGTCTCTCCCATCACCATAACTGGGATTCCGCATCTACAAGAAAACCAGCATAATTGGCATATCCGCAGATCACTAGATTGCCCATAGCGGCGTTTTCTTTTGGTGCTGTACCGTACTAGTATGCGGGCTATTTTATTAGAAGATGCTGATTTTTGTGCGGGCCTCAATCTGAATGGGCTTCTGTATAAAAATGAAGTTCTCAATCATATTGGATACAAGCTAAAAAGAAAATAGCTTTAAGTTACTGTGGTGATCACAACATTTTGTGTGATGTATGGATTAATTTTAGCTTTTGGAGACTTTGCCCATACTGAAAATGTCCCGATTAGCCCGTCCGACTCGATATTCTGGATCCAACTGCATGATTAAACGATCCTACATCAGCTTTCTGTGAACCGGTCTATTATCCCTTTTACTCAGGAATATATCGAGGCTTACAATATCTCAACCATTATAAACTTCATTTTAAATTTAAATCATGCGAGTTACCTAAATCGCATATACACAGCCAATATTTTCACATTGTCCATAGTGAGCTCATAGGTTATGTCAGGGTCCCTTGCTCTATCAATGCCAAGCACTCGACACAATGCTTGCAATTTTTCATCTCTTTATGGAATGAATAAAAGAGTTACATTAAAAGATAAAACATACAAGGCTGTTGGGGATCCAGATCATTATACAATATCGCTGATTAAAAGCAAGAATATAAATGTTGTAAAAAGATTGTGCATTTTCATAAAAAAAACATCAAAGTTCCATGATCAGCACGCAACACAGTTTAGATCACTTTAATCAAGATCAAACTAGTACTTCCTTTTTTATGCTAATTAATTTACCACTGACATTTTAAAATTATTACACAATTATTTTTACTTGTTATGTACAAAATTGTTAAATTTGTATTATTCATCTATTTTAAACCTGTGCCATATGTTGCAAATACTTATATGGTTGTATCACAGGAAATATTTATCCTATATACAAATAAACACATCTTAGTCTTAGTCTTAGTCTTATAAAAGTGGCATATTAATAGATCAAATAAAAATGAAATGATAATGTAATATAACAAGATGATGATACAAAATTTAACAATATCATAATGTAATGAAACGATACATATAATAATGAAAAAAAATAATGAACAGTTTTGAAAAAACAATGAATAATTATGAAAAAAAATAATGAACAGTTTTGAAAAAACAATGAATAATTATGAAATAATAATTATGAAATAAATATGAAATAAATATGAAATAATTATGAAATAAATATGAAATAATTATGAAATAATTATGAAATAAATATGAAATAAATATGAAAAATTATGAAAAATTATGAAATAGTTATGATGAAATAATTATGAAAAATCACGAAAAATTACGAAAAATTAATATATCGATTTTTATTAGTTCAAGATATGACTATGGTCCCAATTTTTAACCACCTGAAACCCCTTAGCTGAAAAGTGTTACCTGCTCATATTGTCAAAGTTCTTCAACATATCGACCTGATTGCGAACCAGGCTTATCAATAGCTGCTTTTCAATAAATGCTTCTTCGATAACTCGACCAGTTGTGGCGTCTAAGAGGTTTTGGTTTCGGTCGATTTGAAATCCAAGAAACGTCATGGTTGTTCGGTCCTCATTAAAGAATATGTATGGATGTGGACTGAAGCAATGATATATCAATATTCACGTGTATGTTTTTGTGAATATCTGGCTCCATTTAGATTTGGATTAATATGTTTGGTGGCAGGAATTTTTATACATGTACATTAACATACCTTGATTCCCATGTGCGTTTAATTGCATATATTTGTACAATATCTTCCTCCTAAAATAAATATAATTAATAGCATTATATGATAATTGAGTTATGTTTCAAATGTTTTAGCTGCATGGGTATATCGGTATTTTGGTCACCTACACGCGCTTCCTATGACTAGCTAACCAAGATTAACAAAAGCTTATATATAAAGTAGGACTACTGAACTGGCCGTATAAGGCCCTATCGTGTGATTTCAACGTCATGGCATAATTCTGACGTCATCAAATAAGTTTGTTAATGACATAAGATTAAACATGAATACTAATTTAGACTATATTTAAATAATATCAATGTTTTGAGAGTAAAAATATTCAATATAAAAAAATAAAAAAATAAGGCTGCATACTATCATTAAATAGTTTCTTAGGCCCGCCTCATTGGGCCTGAATGCCCTCCCCGCCCCCTTCTTAATGCAATTTAAAAAAGAAAAACCTGCCGCATCCTCCATCTCAGGGAAACACCCTAAGAAAACCTGTGGCATTTTCGTTTTTCAAAAGAAAGAAAAATAAAAAGGAAAAAAAGGGGGGGGAAAAGAAACAATTTGCCAAATCCTGATTTTGCTAAATTACACTGATTGGAAATATAAATTGGCCAAATGTTCAACAATTTCATTTATTTAATGCAGCATATATCCAGCAGTGTTATCTAAGCAATTAAAGCCGTATAAAAGACATACGACATAACACTTAGTACCATTATCACACATACCTTTGAAGATACGTCTGATATAACCAACGATCTTGTGGAAAAGTCCTACAAATAAATCAAGTTAAAAGTAGGTTAATGTATGTATCCTACTGGTTACACTAGACAATGACCATTACGTTGGATATATGTCAAATTAAACTCACTTTTGACATTTGAATCATGAATTTCACTACAAACTTCATAAACCCTGGCAGGTCGTCTCTCATTATATCTTGGCAGAAAACTGAATTTTCTGCATCTGACAACTGAGCGTTCAGGAAGCTGGCGAAATTTCTAATCTCACTCCACGAAGGTTTGGAAATTTCACATTCACTATTTAATTAAACCAGTTTTCAAAAGAAATGTAAATAATTGTGAGAAAAACGTTTGTATTTGAGAAATATGGACACGAACCGTATGAATAACTCCAACATTTTGTCATAAGCAGTGCAGCAAACTCTACCAGAATATTTAACAAAATCCCCTCCTTTTAGGTAAAGATATGGTCTTTGGAAGAGCTCCGTTTTGAATTCTCTTGCATCGATGTACTGGTCTGTATCATTCATGTCCTGCGGTGCTTTAAAAAGAGAGCGTCACATGATATGCACATTAAAATAAGTTTGAGCTATCATTCAGGAGATATTTCGGCATATGCGTACGCGCGCCTCAGGAGAAATAATAACTTCTTGCCAAACTTACTTCGTTGTAAACACTCGCTCGGGGACCAGCATGTCGTCCTCGGTAGAATCCGCAATAGTGACAAATAGTCACCATCTGCCGAATTTCCTTTTACACGCTCCTTTTTAAAATTGTTCCAATTATTAATAATTTAATTATTCAGATTTTTAATAGTTTCTGTCATGTGGTAGCCGATGCGACATTTAAAATGATGTTTAAACACATACCTCTTCGTCGTCATGGTTAAAAACTGCTTCAACAAGAAAATAATCTTGGCTGGTTTTCGTCCACACTTGACCGTTGTTATGTTTTATGCTTCCCAAGATGAGTAAATGAAACAACAAATATCCGACTGGTCCCTTGACCTAAAAGTTTAAAAATGAAAGTCATTAGCGTAGCGAAATACACTTTGAATATAATTTGATCTTACTCTCGTTTTGTATTTTGTTCTCATAGCACGCACCTGGGGACTAATATCTATATGGTATACTGTCTTCTGATATTTGTTTGTTTCCAGCATGGTCCCTATGGCAGACGCAATATCAACATGTTTTGTTTGAAACGACAGCAGCTTTAGGGGGGTAAGCCTATCACCTGATTTGACTTTCTTATATAACTTTTGGATGCAGTGGGACTTTCCGTTTCCACTTGTAGTTGAGACGACTGCCCTCACTGAGTATCTGCAAGTGTGATCAGAACAAAATAGCGGAGCGCTAATATAGAAAGAATATAACTATACTCTGCTCTGGACATAACTTAGTGTTCATCACAATAAAAACGGTTTCATAAAATACATCACAGTTTACTTCAATGCATAGCAACAACAAAAAGACGTAGCAACCCCACTAGTGCCGTATCACAGAGACTGATTTTATACCTTTTCGTAATTAGTGATATTCATATTGGCATGGAAAAAATGTTGCATGAATTACACATTAGAGTTATGTACTTCATTATATGATGTTGGAACTGTCAATCGATATCTTTGTATTACAATTTAAGAAGTATATACATTTCCAAATTGCCAAAATAAGGGAATGGTCACAAAATATCTATGAGGCACCACAACCCATGATTTTATAAAATAATGTTTAAGGGTCAAACATTAAAAACCCTTGACATGCAACTTCAACCCTCATAGTTTGTTATACAACTAGCATAATTACTAATATATATTACAAAAAAAAACATGTGTGTCTTCCAATCAGGGCATAAAAATCCAACTCCTTATGCTGAGCGATCCAGCAATTATACAAAGTTAGGTAAAAATAGATAAAACTATTCTTTAGTATGTATCATAATTCTATTGATTCAGTTGGTGCATCTTACATCTCTTTGCTATACGAATCCACATCTCCTTGTTTTGAGTCAACAGAAAGCTTTGAAGCTAGGTAATTTTCGATCGTTGTTTTGCTGTATGCATGCGGTAGGTCTATCTTGTACTTATGCAAAGATGACAAGAGGTCGACGCCGACATCATGTGTTATGCTACACACGGCAAACATCCGGTAAGCTGAAAAATAAGAATAAAAATTGTAACTCGGGTAAACATTGGGTGCGGCATGTCCGTTTTTGATTTTTAAATTATTTCTAATAAGGAGGATAAGACAGGCTATTTTTTTTGAAAAATAAGCAGCCGCGGTCTTTTTATTTTGGAATTGATTTTGATGATGCAGCGGAGTTTATGAAAATAATTTTCTACAATGGAGGGTGTGGAATTTTAATATAGTTTTTTTATAGAACAGGGCGCGAAAGGTAAGTATTTATTTATTTTAAAATTAAACGTGCAAGCCTAAGAAACATGCACTGAAAGGCAAGTGCCGCGTTTAAAGGGCTGGTGTTTTTTGGTGGATTGTGTATTCCTGCATTGGGGTAAATAACATCTAGTGTATATACATGCCCTACGTTTTTTCTGCCGCATGTTCTTTTCCAAATTGCTTTCAAACTGCTGGCAGACAGGGTATGATAAATGTTCGATGCCGAATATGCAATAGATTTTTCCTTGCTTGTCGCCGATGGAACGTCTCCAAAAGAGATCAACCTGAAATGAAAAGAATGTGCGTTCTTGGTTGTAGTGCCTAGACCATGGTTAGGCCATATAAAATTAATAAGTTGTTTCTCAGGCCTCTCTTTTTATTGGCTAAAACGCGTGAAAATAAAAATAAAGACCCTTATTTCACAGAAAAAATAATAAAAAACACCTGCCGCCCCTAATTTCACACAAAATAATATTTAAAAAAACTTGCCGCCCCTAATTGACAAGGAAGAAAAAAAAAGAAAAATTGAAAAAGAAAAAAGAAATATCCCCAAACCAACTCTCACCCAAGGAATACCCCCTAAATGTGCCTAAACCCCTTAAAATGGGCCAAGTGTTTAAAAAAAAAAAAAAAAGGGCACCTGCCGCCCCTACTAATTCGCAGGCCCGACGCCCCCCTAAATTCCTGGCGAAATAAAAAAAAAACTGCCGCCCCCTTTTTCGCATGAAAAACCAACAAAAAAACTGCCGCCCCCTCCTTGGCGAAAAAAAAAAAAAAAAAAAAAACTTGACCTGCCCCCCGCACTCTTTGTCTCAAATAAAAGCCTGAGAAACAACTAATTTTATGGGGCCTTAGCTTAATTTACGTAATTTGGGATGCAACAGTAGACACTTGGTACCTCTTCAGGAGTTGTTGTTTCGGTACACATCAGGACCTCATCTGTACCGGGCAGTGGTGCTTCTTTACTGGCCATGTACACTCGTAGCACGGATGGTATCAACTCTTCTGTGTAAATTGATAATGACATGATTAAACTTACAGGAAGTCAATACGACTATGTCAATAGAACAAGAAATACTCGGAGGTGTACTCACTTTCACCTGTTAATATCAAGTTGGGCACAGCGTTGTTGAGATATGCTGGAAAAGTTCTGTTATATTGCAGTTTATCTGAAATATTAATTATATTTAAGTTACATATTGATAATAATAGCCCTCACTGTAACAATACTTATTATTGCCGATATGTCATGCGGCCCAAACAAAAGGTTTGGTCCGCATGTTGCTTGATGCACAGAAAGCTTTCTGTGCGATGTCTGACATACTGCACTTGATAATTATATATAACTAGAAATAACTCGCACCTGCTATCCTATCCAAAATCAGTCCGAGATGCTCAAGACTTATAACGGTGCGTAGACCCTCGGAAATTCCCTTAGAAAATCGTCTCCATACCTCCTTCAATCTGTTTTCAACGGCCCTGTTTATGATAATTATAATTTCCATAAATATCACAGAATTCTGAATATACAGTCACGGTCTCGCTAGTCGAGCGCTTAGCGCAGAAAAGTCACATCTGTTTACGCGTAAATTTCGCGTTTAGAGCCCGCCCCCAGCGAGCTCCCATCGATCGGTCGGCTAATGGAAACCACTGCGTGTCTCAGTCCCGTTAGGGGCCTTTAATCTACAGTAGAGTCTCGATGTGTCGAAGTTGCCGGGAACAGAGTCTCGAAGTTCGAGTTACCGATACATTCGACTAACAGGACTTCGAGTTATCGAGATTCTACTGTATGTTGGTGGCCGGGGATGCTTCGGATTGATTAACATCGATTGAGAGGCCACCATCATAGATGAGGCCATATAAAATTAATAAGTTGTCTCTCAGGCTCTCTCCTCCCTCTTTTTATTTGAGACATCAAGAAATCACCTCACTGCCAGAACTGGGTGTAAGCAGGAGGGCTCTGGGGTGGACATCACCAACGAATAAAGACTACACTATTGACTAGTTGTCTCTACTGAAAAGCTAACATCACACTAGTCAATCCCTCATCTTTATTTAGCGAGTTTTGTCAAAAGCCGGGAAAGAGCAGTTTTGAAATAGTAAACCGCAAATTCTACACGTGACTGAAGTGAAAGCAATACAGGACTACATACTGCTCTGCGATGATGCCTCCAAAAAGCCAATCGTCTTCGTCAGTTATTGAAACTATCGAGCTTTTTAATTCATTGCTTTCAAACTGTTCGTGGTTTGCCATGCACCACAGGAGTCCTGGAGTAATAATGAAATAATGCAGTAAGGCTTCATAAAATTAATAAATTGTTTCTCAGGTCCGCCCGCATGGGCCTGAGACCCCGCATCCTCCCTTCTTTTTTCAATTTAAAAAAAAAAGGTTGTACCTGCCGCACCCTCCTCCTTCTCAGAAAAAACACACAAAATCTGCTGCACCCTCCTTCTCAGGAAAAAACAACAACTGCCCCACCATCCTGTTGGTTCGTAGAAAAAACAGAAAAAAGAGAGAAATAATACTGGTCAATTAGCCAAATATACTGGCAAATTAGCCAAATATACAGGCAAATTAGCCAAATATACTGGCAAATTAGCCAAATATACTGGAAAAACAGCCAAATTTAAAAAAAAAAAAAGGCATCTGCCGCCCCTAAGGATCGGCCCATTTAAAAGCCTGCCGCACCCCCGATATTCTGGCGAAAACAAAAAAAGCCTACCCCACCCTCTTTTCGGGGAAAAAAAAAAGACCTGCCGCACGGTCCCCGGCAAAAGCAAAAAAATAAAAAAAATTGACCTGCCGCCCGCACTCCCTTCTCAGCGAAAGAAAAAGCCTGAGAAACAATTTATTAATTTTATGAAGCCTAAGGTACATTCCCGCTTAAAGGCATGTGAATAAGTTTTTTTTCGGAGCACCGTGGAAATCACTGGCATTACCTGACGAGATGTCGTAGTCCTCTACCTCCGGAGACTTCATTGCCGCGGCTGCTAATTCGATCGGATAACCCGCGATTTTCATATTGTCGACGAATTCTTGCCTCCTCTCTCGCATGTTCTGGTCATTTTGATTCTGTTCGTCCATGCTTTCTCTCTCCAGGCGCAAGTCTCTCACTGCTGTGTGGCAATCGGTGACGATTTTCTTCAGTCCTGCCCAGCTCACTTCTTTGTTCAAGGTCTTCAACATCGGTGTGATCAGCGTCAGTGATGGCTGCGCTGCTGCTGGAACTGGACGGGAGGATGTAGAAGGCTCTGGTCGTTGGGGGCTTGGAATATACTTGGCCAGTTCCTGCTGCAGGATGACCAGCTGATCGGTGGTGAAGTAATTCAGGTAGTACGAGTTGTCACGCTGGGTACTCAGGTATTCGGTCCAGGCGGAGTTGCATTCCTCTAACACAGTGGTGATCGACTTGATCTCCTGGTGGATACTGCGATGTGTCGGAGCCTTCAACATCGTGGTTTCTTCCAACCCGAGAGATACCGACACCTTAACCTCTGCGTTTACATCGCAGTAGAAGTGGGACGACCATTTGTTAAAGAGCAGGTTGCCACTATGAAGGATCTTGATCAGTATGTTTGAGAGCGCCTCTGTTTCCTCCAAAAGCTTAAATTGAGGAAGGAAATTTCAAATAAAAAATTCGAACACCAATGAGCTCTCGTTTTATCAAGCTTTCGCAACCCCGAATCAGTCATTCCAGATTATCTAATTTCGTTGCACATTCATGTATTGCGCCATCCATATTCGATTCGTACATTCATAAGTACAACTTATTAAATAGTATTGAGAGTATTAAGAGAGTTGGTACTAACTCGATGAGTCTGGTACACTTTTGGAATAGTTAATTATTCCACAAGGCTGGCTGGGAATTCACCATGTTAATATTTACATGCAAGTAATTTGTTCACCTGAAATGCTCACCTGAATAAATCTGGCGGCGTCTTTATCGTCATATATTTCACTGATGCCAGCGCGTCCGGAAAGAAGCATTATTCTGCTCTGAAGGTCATGCAGCTTGGCAAGAGTCAGCTCCTTGTCGTGGCTTCCATTGCTCAGATTTGCTTTCTCCTCGAAACGCACAGTAACAATGTCGTCTACCGTCTACAAATACACAAATGTTATTAGAGTTTTCCTATTTAGGAATATTCTACGGTAGATACTATCATCAAGTTTTCACGTATAACAGTCCGTACAATGCCAAACATAATTGTCCTACATGTTCACGACTGAGGCTCTAGCAAACCAATATATCATTACACACTATCATATGCTTTATGACGTCTAAATTCTAACTTAACATATATAAGGCTGCATAAATTAAATAAATTGCTTCTCAGGCCCGCCCGCATCCCCCTTTTTATTGTCACTTTAAAATAATAATAAAAGACGTCACACTCCTTCTCAGAAAAAAACCTTTCGCCCCACCAGTTTTAACAAAAAAAAAATGAAATAAAAAGAGTAAAAAAGGGAATTTCGAGGGATGGATAATTGAAAAGTGATTTCATACCAAAACGTGAGTTTGAGACCCATTAATAGAGTAAATTTAATCTGAAATTGGCATAAAAAGGGAAATTTACACCGATTTTGACAGCAAAAAATATGGCATTTTCAAATAAATGCCACCTGCCGCCCTTTTGTGTTTGCCCTCTTAAAAGCCTGCCGTACCCCTGATTTCCTCGCGAAAAATCAAAACAAAAAAAACTCGCTGCCTCTTTTCCTTAGAATAAATAATAATAATAAGCCTGTCTCACGGATTCTGGCGAAAATAAATCGCCCGCGTCCCCTTCTCAGACAACAATTAAGCCTGAGAAGCAATTTATTTATTAGATTAAATTATGAAGCTTAATCTTACCAGATTATGCCGATTTTGTGGGATGCTGATACAGAACACTCCAGCGTTATTAATATTCTCCACAACCCGCTTAACATTCTTCTCAACCGACTCGTGCATTTCTTTTATCTCCCGAATCCAGTTCAGGTCGTCCCTCGATTTGATCTGCAATGATAATTTCAATTTCATTCAATTTAGGTGACTCTAAATCCGAGCTGACTGGCACATGAGAGAAACTGATATCAATGGGTGATATTCTCACCAAGAATTCAGGTAATTGTGGGTTGGTGCTGGTAGATTTCCACAGCTGCCGGAAGAGTCCCATGCATTGCTGAAATCCGGCGCTACTGTTCATGTAGATCAGCGGTTTGTAGGCGCTGATGGCGGCATCCAGACACGTGACTTTCTTCAGCTCCACAGAGGCCGTCGTCAGCGCCAGCTCGATCAGCGTCTTCGCTTGGTCGGCGTCTGAAATGTGAGTAGGAAACAGGTCAGGTAAGGCTTCCGTTTTCTTTTTTTTCTACGAACCAAGAGGATGGTGCGGCAGGTTTTGTTGTTTTTTTCCTGAGAAGGAGGGTGCCGCAGGTTGTTGTTTTTTCTGGGAGGGAGGGTGCGGCAGGTACAAACCTTTTTTTTTTTTTTTTTTAAATTGAAAAATAAAGGGAGGATGCGGGGTCTCAGGCCCATGCGGGCGGGCCTGAGAAACTATTTTTTAATTTTATGAAGCCTAACTTATGCACGGGTGAATATTTTCTGGCGATCTTTATTCTATGCAATCTCTAACCTGTCGCATATTTCCTAAGCCAGTCAACCAGCTCTTTGCAGTCAATAAACGCATCTACAGCGGTCAGGTTTTTCTCTCGTGCTAATTCGTGCAAACTCTCCAGAATTCCGGATGGACAGGTTATTATGGATCCTAATCGGGAATCTCTCTGCAGAATTAAATCATACTGGTTGCCTTACAGTTTGATCGAAATAATAATTGAATACTTGGTGTGTTAGATTTACACTAAGGAGACACTCGAAACTAAGTATGACATAGTACCTGCTTGACAATGTTTTCTAAATCCACAAAGTTCCCTTTCAAGTTGTAGATATCTCTAAACTTCCAGAAAATGTCGATTTCTTTCTTCAGAGCACTGACTTGTCTGCAGTGTTGTATCTGCTTCATGCGTTCATCAGCGTTTGGTACAGAAGCAAGAGATAAATCCTTCCGGAAGGAATCATCATCCCGCATGGTCGTTTTGTCCACAGAAAGTACATCTGTGATCAATATGTTGCCGTCCTTCAATCCACGCAAATACCCCTCAAATTTCTCTCGCACATGCCCGAATGTATCGTTGAAGTTTTTCTCGGTCCTTGCTGTTTTTTCAGTCAATTCTTGTTTCCATAAATAAACAAAGTATCAGCTGCCTCGCCATGATTTTATTATCCTAATTGCCCGAACGGTCTCCTCTTGCAGTCTAAAAACATCTATATACAGCTTATTGATGTCGAAAATGAAAGTACCCTCAGACTTGCGAAGGGTCAGAACCGATTTAGAAATATCGGGACGACCCAGATTTGTATGCAGATCCCCTAGCCAAGAGCAGGTACCTGGTAGAAATATACTGTTATTATATTAAGTAATTAATGCCTTTCTAGGTGAAATGTATATGAACCTCTGACTATCACAAAAGGTATCTTGTTAAGGTGATATACGTTTATTAATGTAAGTACCTTCAATGTAGCTCATAAACTTCAGGAACTCTCTGACAGAGCGTTTGACCTTTTCATAATTCTGACATTGTTCGTGGCGGAATGTAATCAGCTTGATCGCGGTATCAGCCGGCATAACCTCCTGGTGGAATCCCTCCTTACACGTGTTTAAAATGTCCTCAATCCTACCTACTTTGTTGGCCATTAAATCTACGTCGGTCATGTCTAGTTCACCGTTTTCTAGACGGGACAAGCTTTTACACAGAGCATCTACTCCACTGTCGATGACTTCTTTGCATTTTCTCAGAGCTTCTGGTTGGATTCCTTCTTCTGCAGCGGGGTCTATTAGAACAAAATGTCAGTGGTGTGACAAAATAGATTTCAGGTAATAGTCGCTATTCATGACAATGGGGATCCTGGTATCAGAATTGTAAACGCCGGTTTGAGGTAGCATAGCAATCGAAAAGTTTTACTTACAGGACATCTTCAGATATCCAATGAACGAAGGCCAATTAAGCACGTGTCTGAGGAGCTTCTTTTGATCAGTCTTATCCGGCCATGACTCGGTGAGGACTGACTCTAACATTCCCAGTAACTTCTTATAGCCGGAACCCAGGGAGTGGGGAGGGTTGGTTAGCGGAAAATTCCCATCTTTCACCTGACAAACAAAATAAATGTGCTGACTTAGAAAACATCCATATTTAATTGACATTATGCGATTACAAAGAATTGTTGCTGGATAATTATTTCATTAGTTTAATATTTTCACCCCTTTCTGTACACGGCCAAGAACGTTGCTACTGAAGCACTCATTCACGGCAGCATTGTCACCCGGGTCGGGGTTGTCGCAAAAGAACCCCACCAATGTCTCGTGTGTTGTCTGTGAACGTAGATCAAAATTGGAGTCAACATGCCTCTGCATAAAAATCACCAGACTTATTCAATGGAGGTAAATCATTCATTTCAAATTATATCGATAATACCTGATCTAGAAATTTGTTTAAACATGGAAGACAAGTTCCCTTCAGGTCGTCGCGCGCTTTCTTGGTGTCCCATCCAAGATCCACCATGTGTGATGCCATCTGGAGATAAACAAACTCAAATCAGGGTTACATTGTCGATAAACTAGAGCGTATTGATACTATGAGCTCAATGAGGATAATGTTATCTTTGTTTACTTGCCTTTATGACTTTTCTGATAACGTCAGATTCTCGACATTTCTTGTTCTTCACGGCCACTCTAAATGTCGGTGATTGGAAGGTTTTTATTTCTTCATGGAAATATTCTTCAACCCACCTTTTGGCTTCGGCTGTAAGCGAAATATCGGCACCCTCCGCGAAGTGCGTTATTTTGGGCCAGGAGCGCTTGCACCATGTTAAATAAATGATGCGAGCCCTCATGATGGTGACCTGGATTATACGCAGAGGTGTCAAGTCGTAGCTACGGAACAACTCGCGGAAAGTTTCTGTGCAGAAAGTGGCCCGCCCGAGTGTGTGCTCGTATCCAGGGGTCCTGCAGGAGAGAGGCTTCAATTAGCGGGTAACTGGTAATTGTTAGAAATATAATCACATGTTTAATGTAAGAGACTAATATTTGTCGCTCGAATAGTTACTATGTTTAGATGCGCTTAACGCTTGTCACAGTTTAGTCATTGTCTATAACGCACCGTTCCAGTTGATTAATGCGCAAATCTTACACACTATGCGCACGCCCGATAATTAACATGTGACTTCTAGGATATTTAAATCAGTTCGATACATGTAGCCATAGAGTGTAGACGTTACACCGCATGTTCTATAATACACTTCACTCTAGTGCATGCGCAAGTCCGGAGTTACTTTGTCAGTCCTAATCCAGATAATCTAATAGTAATTACGGCTAAAAGCAAATCAATTATCTAAGTAATTAGTTGAGTGTGTGCTCACCATATTAAAGTGTTACTGTTCCTTCCTTCTGAACAGTTGAGAGTCTCCAAAAAGTTCTTTGACATATCTCGGATTCCCTGGATTCATATATTCATTTACATACAAGTTCAATGGACGGAAATAAACACCCTTTTAGTCTTTATATGTGATTTCGCTAAGCTAAAAGGGTGATAGTTTGCATCCGCGAATTGAGATCTTTTTTTTCTTTTATGATTTGATGGGTTTGGGGCACCGTCACACATTTATAGTGTAAGAGGAGATAATTTTCAATACAACTCTCTTTTTTTATATACATGCTTGCTAGTGTGGCTTGAGTGGCGAGTTGTTAAAAAAGAAGGGGAGAAGGGGAGAAGGGGAGAAGGGGAGAGGCGGA
>JAXGGS010019562.1:3505-25528 GCA_035585475.1 Armandia brevis | reverse complement strand
GACAAACAGCAGTATTACCATTTTGTACTGTATACGTGATTATACAATAAACGAGTAACCATAACGATCACTGGAATATTCTAAAGCATGTAACATTAATATGATGGAGGTATCAGATAACTGTCTATATATGTTCTGATAATCAAGTTCCCATTTATTGTAGATTGATAAGCGTGTCCCGGGCTCAGTATTGTTTAAATAATAAATATACATCTATAGAATAACTCGTATAAATTTATGAATTGATATTTTTATAGATCATTTATTAAATTGTATATGTCAACCAGTTTCAATGGAATTCGTCTAAGGAGTATACGGTTGAGTAGTACAATTTACGATATACCCAAAGTCTGCGTCCCTTCAGATATCATCAAAGTAAATGCTACTTTCTTTGGTGGGGTTGTTTATTTACTGATCGCAGACAGCCGAATATCCGATCACGGTGATCTTAATTACAATGTAAATGGAGTAATATTAATCTGATCGTTTCTGCTTCACTGATATAACAAGGGCAAAACTGATTATTCCAGTAAATGATATGCAGATATCTAGCATCCACCTATCGCTCAGGAACCCTTTTTATGTCTACAATGTCTGTTCTGAATAACATCTTACTATTAAATTGATTGAAACTATATCAATTCATAATTATAATACGTCGTTTCAATGTAGAGATTCATGTATATGTGTTGTTTCGTCTTGTATGTTGTGTTGCTTCTTCCCAGCGCAATCGCGATCAAAACAATGTTATGATTGACAATGCATGGCAAAAAGTCTTATGGGCGCTCTCGCTGTGGTCCAAGAATAGGCTAGACAAGCGCTAACACATGTACTATATGTATATGCATGTATGCCATCGATAGAACATGGGACTGCTAATATATACATATATGCAAACAAATATATTGTAGTCTAAGTTTATAGCAACACTATTTTCCCGTGGTCACTATAGCTTCCTCTCAGCTGTGAAAGCTGTTAATAGTGACGAGCATACCGTCTCCTCTCAATTGCTTCTATAGATTTGCTGCCACGATACCTCGTGCTAGCCCGGAGAAGTCAGCGCCCGTGTTGTTTGTCATCCTTTCCACAATCAAATTACCGCATCGCGCCGCCCGGGATAATATCAAATATTGCCTGCCGACTTCGGCGCCTAGAGCGGGGCTCTATACAACTCGGCAATAGCCTCTGGCAAAATATAGCATCATCCAGGCAATTCTCACTATGAGCTGGAGGACATTATATGCGCATAACTTGCTCTAGTCCCCTAAGCCTAACAGTGAGTGAAAACGACTTGCTGTAACCCGCGGGTAGACTTGCGCAGTGATTTTTTGCACGTTATAGCCCGAGTTTAAATCATTGCCGCCGGTTGAGACTTACATTAGCAGCACTAAAGCCGCGAGTTATCGATTTTCAGCGTTGTATCTGATCGTCAGTGCCTGGAGTTAGAACTATCGCCGGCTCTTCTCGGCGCGGCAGCAACAAATGCTGCTGCGGCTGGTGCTGGCTGCTGCAACTGTCTACATCACCAGCTCGACAGGCGGGTGGGTTACCAGATGACCCAGCTGACGCCATTGCCTGACGCAGGAACAAGACACTAGTTTGCTACCCTAAGTTATAAGCCGCTGCCCCGGCACGATGGGTGCCGATCGTCGCGGGTAGGTGGGCGCGCAGTGTGAGACGTAGCAGAGTGTGGAAGTGTTGGAGACCGCTTACAGTCGCCTGTCAATACTGGCGTTATGGTCTCACGCAGTCCTCTCTACCATCCCTCTTCCCCTAGGATGCTGGTGTTTCCATGCCTGTCGTTGGCGCTGCTGCAGCGCCTTCCCTGCTTAATCCGCATCTGATTATTTGAAGGAAGAGGACACTGGCTGTAACTAATACGTAGGTGATGCCTGGGGACAATGCAGCTTACGTTAAGCCCAGTGTACCCTTGTTAAAGCGATGCTGCGCCGCGTGACTCGACGCTAACATCTCCCAGATTCAGAGTACAGTCGGCATATGGTGCAAAATTACTCAGTTAAACCTCGGTTGTGACATTACGGACTTTATCCTTTTAGCCATCCAGTGCTGCATTTTACACGGTGACAAGTGACGTAATCGTCTGGGGGCTTCGACCATGTTCACGTCCCAGAGTTGTGCCCTTGACGCCATGCAGTTGCGTCCCGGGCAGAGCCCCCCGAGGCCGAGGTCACACAAGGCCCCGCCACTGCCCCCGTCCTACTTCGGCAGACGGCGGAGAGTGACCTCAGCGGTCACGGGAGCCTTGAGGATACTTTTCGCTTTGGCGACGATACCCATCGCCCTCGAGTCGGTGAGGGAGGGCAACTATCCCGGCGATGGAGCGCACCAGTATGTAGCATTCTACTGGACAGAGTCATTGGTTAGTGTTATCACCTCCTATTGATTACTAAAGACTATTTCTGGACCAATTTTGCTTGTCTTACGCTAGCAATGATGCACAATTTATGTAAAAAGACGTAACAGGTCTGACAGATGGCTGACTTTGCTACTCTCATGGCAAAATGCTCATCACATGTATATAAGTTGGCTACTGTGATCTTGAAGCACGGTGTACATACATATCTATACTCAACTTCCATTATGATATTGATAATTGGTTCTATTGAGGACAGTGTAAACAGCAGATCAAGATAAATATGCCAGTACCTAGTCCAATGGGTAATCAAATAAAGCATGGCCAATAATGCACTGCCATATACCTGTTTTATGGCAACCTGCTATAAAGATTGTAGCTCTCATAACGCATGCATCGATACATTACGAAGTGTATCCGTCTGTTTGGTAGCATCAGAGTGTGATTAACCATGTGCCATTTATTTCCTTCACGTGCAGATGATACTGGTCGGATTGTTTGGATTGGTGGCTGCGTGGAAAGTGAATCATTTTAATGTAAGTTTAGCTGCTTCGCGTGCGCCAGATATCGATCTCCATCATTGATTGTTTCCTCTGATTAATTGTTGCAATTTCTGTCATTGGCCAGACGGGGCCACCTTGAATACAAAGGGCAATAAACCATTAGCAGGCAACATATTGTAATTAAATAAAAACGCCAAGGTCGAGAGGAAAATCAAAAGCAAACTATTAAATCGATAATTTTTTAGCGTTACTGACAGGTTATTTCTCATCAATTGAAAATGTTGATGATTTTTCTGCTGCAGTTAAAACTCCATTCTCAGGGCTCTTTATTGATTGGCTGTGTAGTTCCAGTGACCCAGTTTGTGATGGGAGTTATGGGTTGTATTCACGACGGCCACGGGGTAAGAGATCATCGACCACTGGCGGACAATACGGAGCATTCGTGATATTTTCCCTCACGTCGATATAGAATCATACTTGTGACGGTATTGTTTCATTTCAGGTGAATCCCACGCCAAGTTATTACGAAAGACGGGGAGAATTCGTCCTCAGATACCCAGGGGTAAGTAGAGTTCATCACTTCTGAACTTTACTCTACATGCCGTGCGATCATCCAATACTTGGAAGTTACGCAATCGTCTAATGTAATTAACAGTCTGGCATGTTGTTCTCGTTAATCAGCACTTTTACCTATGTGCGTAATGTGTAATCACACGTCCTTATATCATTTATCACTGAATTTGTCTCAACAGAACAACGCAAATCCAGTGTATTCCCGTCTACTGGTCTCTGTATCCGTAATACAGATGATTCTGTGCTTCCTCGGTTGCTACATCCATCACCAATCGTGGGAAAAGGGAAAGAAGGTAGCGTTGCATTCTTAAACAAAGAAACCTCTAGATAACGTCAATCAAAGAAACTTAAGTAACTATTAGCTTCGTATAAATTACAAAACGTTTAACTCGAATCCAAGTAAACAAATATTCAGCATCCAAATGTACTTAAATTAAGCTGTATGTCATTAATAAATGTTTCTAACTATTTTAAAATAAATTGAATATTGTAATGTACATCCATGATGCAAAATATTGCCATTTCTGTTTATTTTATACCATTGCTCCATAAGAGAAGGAACTACGTTATTGAGGATGGTGGTAATGAACACGACGCAGAAGGCCAACAGCACGAGTTGAGGTCACGGACGCCTGTGCCCTCCCAGGCTAACACCCCCACTGCTCAGACAATACCCCTCAACTACCACCATAGTGAAGAGTCTAGTCTGCAACCTAACGCTGTAAGTTAAATGTCCTATAAACACATTTCTGCGAATCATAGTTGATAATTCATCGATCCGATAACTATAACAATCGGATGAATACGTTGAATGGCCGCCCGCTGTGCCTCCATTGTCAAGATATTACACCTATGTCATCATTATTCGGTTGAATAAGCTATCATCAAATATATCTGAATCATGTCAAGCAAATATATACGTTTGAATATTGTATATTTCATTCTAGTCTCCCTCATATGATTCTGTGGTTGGCAAGGACATTGAGCCAGTGTGATATGGGATGAACAATGTAGGTGTACATCATGATCGTTTTATTCAGTTGGAGCATGCATGTAATCAAAGAATATGAATCATACAATTCAATTTTAATACAAATTTTAAGTCCATCATCAATTGCCAATGGTGGACTACATAGCGAGTGTGTGCCATCATGTTTCTTTGATTATAACAAGTGGTGCTGAGTGATGCTCTCCCTGATGATTTGGATTAATTAAGTATCCATCGTGACAAATTATGATAACATTGATGGTAAATCTTGCTGCTGAGTAAATGAGGACGTGTGCCTAAATTGAATATTTCTAGAGTAGATTTATAGAAATGAAACATCTGAAAAGAGTAATATGATGTAATTTATACTATGGATACAAAGGCTCAATCAGTAACGATTTTGATTATGTAGACATACACAATGTAGCAAGTAGATAGCGAGAGAGCATCAGTAGTTGGCGGTATGAATTGATACTCGTAGTGTTTAGCGGAGTCGTGTCCCTAATATTGCCACGGAATATTACAAGAAGGAGATACATATACTTAGCTTATTTTACAACGGTGATTATCTTAATTTGTGTTTCACACGTTTCCAAGTTCACTGCACAATCATTAAATGAAGTTATTTAGTATAGAATCAAATTTTGAAGATAACGTTTATTTCACAGTCATACATGTATATTCATGCCATATTTCAGATTTCACATAAGTGTTGTACATATTGCCATGTAAATGAATATATATGTATAAGTATATGTATCGAAGCATGCATTTAAAATAATATTGTTTGTACAAACTGCATTTACAGAACTATATATTGATATACCCGACATTGATATATATACACACCGAGTATGATTACTCAGTATTTATAAATGTACATGTATACACATATGTATAATATTTAATGTCGAAGGTTGTATCTTTTACACATTTTTGCTCACCAAGTCGCTCTATGACATCTGGATGTTAAATGAATGTATCTGTTTATGTTACCTAAACACGTTGTTCCTTATACCAATAATGAAATAAATATGTTGGAAAATACAAACGATGATTTGCCTATCTGCGCCCGCGCATACATCTGATATACATGTATTGTATGCACGCTTTGCCATTACCGGTGTTAATAGTATCGCACTAAAAATTGTTCCATAACACTAGAGCGTTGTCTTCAATTACCATATACCTAGTGCCCATATACGATGCAAATCAAATACGAGAAGTGACCTGCTTTAATAAGTAGAATACCCATTAATATTCATAAAATAATGATGTCACTGAGGACAATTAGTAAGAAAGGTTAAGACCTGCAGCCATGGTAGTGTAATTTTTGCAGCTGTTTAAAGACGCTTAGAAATTAACGTTTGGAGCTAGAATGGAAGTGTTGCTGCTGCTCCTAAATGGAGTGCTGCTGCTGACGGTTTCCGAAGGACAGAGTAAGTTTAACCTATTTAATAAGAGATATTTGTGTGGGTTTCATCACTATGGAACCTTGGTGAAATAATCATACATGTAAATGCACTTGTGCGAATCGATCGTCATTATCTATTCATTATCAGTGCCGTCGCTATGTGAATGATGGGTTTTTAATACGACCTGATGATTTGGCTAAGGTGACTTTCTACCTGACCGAGAATAAAATCATAACAACTGATAAGCTGGAAAAAATTCTTGTAGAGTTACACTATTCAAAGTTAAATGACGGTGTATGATGAATAAACATTTATTTACTTTTGCTTTCAGATGTGCGACCCGTTGTTGGTATGTTCATATCATTTCTTTATACAAGTATCCTTTAAAATGCAATCAATGTTCCTGATTAGAGTTGGGTACTTCCTATTGTTTGTCACACAATTGTTACAAGATGCTGATAAAACATCTGATTCTATCAAGAACGACCGATTTACACTTGATATCTGATACACATTGAATCAATATGCGAATGTCGAAGCTTTTTAACACCCTTCTCATCGATTGAACACTTGTCGTGAAGTCATACGCCTCATTACCCGCTTTTATTACGGTAGAAGAGAAGAGGGATGCACACATACCCGGAGGGAGATTCGGAGGGTTTATACCTCTAGAGCAATGTCAATCAAGATGCACTGGGACATGTTTGGGACTTGATTTCGCTGGACCAACTTCTCTTGGAATTTGTTATTTCCACGATTTCACGACAATATGCAAGCCGACCAGAGACCTACAAAACGTTTTGCACTTCAAATACGAGTCATGCGGTTCGTTATTTCTATTATTTTATGCTTCGAATATAAGTTGCTCATCACTACAAATGTGTTGATATCTGGAGCAACCTCAGGTTATAACTTGATTTAATGTATACTCTAAAATATCTGTACTATGGCAATAATTGAGTCGGCGTCACTTTGGAGTATCGATCAAATGAATTTGACCAAAGCCTACAAAGCTCTACAATGTTCTTCACATTCAATGATTTAGAAGATCGCCTTTTCCAGATTCTTCCCCACCATCCCCATCAAATCCAGCCGCAGGGTTCACTACTATCGGAGAAATCCATATTAGAGGAGGTGTACTTCAGTCATACAGAGATCTCGACACCTGTCTGACCAAATGTACGGGTAACTGTGGGGCTGTGGACTTTGATATTGTCGGGAACTCGGGGAACCAGGACGCTCCCACGGGTACCTGCTGGTATCACGGCGCAGGTTCACAATGTGGAGAACCTCGGCAAAAGTCAAGATGTACACACTACAAAAGAGTTACTTGTGATGGTAATGAATGGATACATTTAGTAAAATAACAATCATTGAAAGCATGCGCCCACAACATATGTACATGTACATTATAGAGATGAAATAACATGTTAAAGTGTCAGCTATCCACCTCGTGGCTTTACACTAACTATTACACTGATTCATATGTTTCAGAAGGAACCGTGTCTGATGGTTCATCAACTTCCTCGGAAGGCAATGGTGTCACCCTGACAGCAAGTAAGATCTAAACCCACCATCTTTATTTTAAGCTAGGCTGCGGCAGCAATATCCCACACCACTGAGTTAAATTTGCTGTCGTATTATCATCCAGAGATCAAACCCTGAGACAGTTTAAATAAGCTGATAGAAATTTGATTATTATTATGAATAATAACTGTTATTATATTTCGCACCACCTTGATTTTTATACTTAAGGTTTTACGGGTATGCATTCCCTTGGAGGGTCCTACAGTGGCCAGTTTGAGAACCGGGATGCCTGTGCTCAGGAATGCCAGTCTGCTGGACTCAACATTTGCTCAGCGTTCGATTTCGACTCATTAAGGGGACCCAACAATCGTGGATCCTGCTGGTTCCACAAGCCAAGTACAGCTTGTTCTGGCCTACAAGCAAAATCTACGGCCTTCCATGGAAAACTTACTGCGTGTACGTATAAATGAAACATTTGCGTACTGATCAATGACTGTTATAAACTATTCTCTTTTAATGACCTCTGTAATTGACCCCAATCAATTTTTTATTGATTATCACCTGTGTGTCATTTCTAGGTCCAGATTCTGGATCTTCTGACTCTAACCCAGTGACGACAAGGGCTTGCGGGATGCCGAAGATTACACCTCGAATATTGAGAATTGTAGGGGGGCAGGCCGCTTTACCCAATTCGTGGCCGTGGATGGCCGCCATAGTGCGTGATGGGAGACTGATTTGCGGAGGGGTGATGCTTTCAAACACCCAGGTCATCACTGCTGCCCACTGTGTCAAGTAGGATAATGTTGTATATCTCTGCACCTTACCATTTTTCGACACACTTTGGCCGAAACAGATACGTGTTACATGTATACGTGGAACAAATGCATATATATGGCTATATATTATGAACGATATAGACAGCTATAGATGTATTACCATCTGCCTGATCTAAGAAACAGGAGGTGTAAACTTAATCGCTAGCTATTCGCTGATTCCGCTGAACATTGTGTTCTCTATTCCACAGCCTGACTCTTCCTTTGTCGTCGTACATAGTAGTACTAGGAGACCATGATTTGACAAAGGACAGCACTTCTGACATCTATCAGAAACAGTTTCGAGTGACAAATATCATTCGTCATCCACGATATGTAAGTATTACATCTGATTATGATGTGGCTGTCATGACCCTTGCCTCCTCAGCCACACCCAGTCGCGGTATAGAGCCGGCATGTCTGCCAAACTCAGGGGATGTACCTTTCGCGGGGAGACAATGCTTCACAACAGGCTGGGGATCAACTAGTGGTACGTTAAATCTGATCTTTAATCTTTAACTCCTCCAGCAATTAAAGTCTTTGTATACATAGACCAATTACGCCGAAAATAGTTTTACTCTTAAGCCATAACCCTTGAGATTGAAGGATAAATTAATATATTTTCTCAATTTTATATCATGACTTTTTTAACAGCAACAGGAGACGTTTTTCCCGACCTTTTACAGCAGGTAGCGATACAGATAATAGATAGGCTCACGTGCAATAGTGCTGATTACTACTCGGGACAGATCACCGACAGGATGCTGTGTGCTGGATTAATGGGAGGAGGGAAGGACTCGTGCGTGGTTAGTGTAACCAGCTAATTAAAGCTAGCGTTTGCGCGTAGTTATTCTATATCATTGTACCATACACAATTTTCAAGGGAGAGTTCTTCTTTCTAGGGAGATTCTGGTGGTCCTTTGGTTTGTAATACGGCTGGTACTTGGAGTGTGTACGGCATCACAAGCTTTGGGGAAGGATGCGCTGCACCGAAGAGACCTGGAGTCTACACTCGACTTACACAACCAGATATACACAGTTTCTTAGCTACAACTGTTTCAGGACTTCCTTGATTTTAAATGTTTTATTATATCATAACGGTCAATTGACACTGCTTTGAAGCAATTGGTAAATATGTGCGTAATAAATATATATATCAACTATCAATACTGATATGCGTATTTGATGGCGTACTTGTTTGTGTTGAATTATTTATGTGATAAAAACATTCAAGGGTCTCTTGGCATATTCTTTAAATCTCAGATAAATTCATCTTGACGATAACTCGCAGAATCTGGACTCATTCACCGACGGAACGGAAATTATGCATCTGTGTTCTTAACTTTGAGCTGATAAAACTTAGCCTCGGTGTCATATCAATCACCGCAGGCAAATCAATGTTGATATCATAACGGGACATGAATAAATAACTGAACAAATTAAAGACGCTATTGCATCTGTAGAGCATGATTCAGAGTATACCAAATAGATGATTATAAATGCAAATATATGTAACCAGTGAAAAGGACAGTTAGCAAAGCGCCATACACAGTATAATTAAGGCTGATAGTACGCATGAATATTTTATACGTCATGAGGGATTGTCTTGTGAAGTTTTGAAGGCCTGACTCAGTGCAAAATGGTGTCCCGATAGTTTACTTTTCATGATTGTTTGATTTCTCTTGGATGCTTTAACCATGGCTGGTGAAATGTATATCGCTGTGACATGTGCCTTGCTTCTTCTTGTTTCCGCACAAAGTAAGTGGTTCTCGTCGTTAACAGTATTATTATTATATGGGGCAGTTGTGTTGCGAATGTATGAATCAAATACGTCAAACTCACAATGACATTTATTTAAGCTATTCCTCAACACCCATAGCAGGTCATAATATTAATTTTCTTTTGTATGATCATTATCTAATGTATAACAAATTGCTTTAAAGTAGATTATCACTCGATTGTTCGAAATAAGTGGTGGGCGTTTCTATGCTCATTAACGTTTACGATTATTGTAATTAAGCCTTACTTTTACCAACTTATTTTCAGATGAGAGGCCAATTGTTGGTAAGTACAAGTTACGTACGTAACATTAAATTATTCTGCACCTGTATGCATATGTATATCATATATACGAATTCTTCAACAAATAATGACACAGATCAATGGCATATTTGTTACATTTACACATAAAGAGGAGACAATGGGTATAAGTATACCTGGTGGACAGTACCAGTTCCGTGGATCTATAAATGCCTGCAAGGCCGCTTGTTTGGGCACGTGTAAAAGTATTGACTATGATACATACGGAAGGACGTGCTGGTTCCACTTTGACGACACGGTGTGCGACAAGACCAAACGATCACCGTCAATAGTACACGTCACGTATACTACCTGCCGTAAGTATATCCAAGTAACCGTTTAAGCAAGCTTGCAGTTATAGGCAAGCATATTCATAAATTACCTGGATGAATTATCATTATAGGTCCATTGTTATGGTAGCGTATCTTTAGACTTACAATCAACCATATTCCTACTTCTGTACTACTTACCTTATAACTTATTGCAGCTGTGCCACCTGCCGAGGCAGTAGTATCGACCTTCTCTCAGTTCTCAAACCGTCACATACGCGGGGGCACACTGCAGAGGTTTACAGATGAGGATTCCTGTTTGAGAGGCTGCACCGGAGACTGCGGAGCGGTGGATTTTAGCGCCGTCCCTTACGGTGAACCGACCTGTTGGTATCATATGAACGATACCCAGTGCGGGATGCTGATGAACAAGTATCACTGCACCCACTATAAGAGAGTGGATTGCCCAGGTAAAATGCATCAGGAATCACTAGCTATCACCACTGAACATCAGAGTAACCTCACTTCATCTTGACCAGATTAAGTTTCAATGTGAATAAATATAAGCGTTGATTTGTCCACCTTGTAGATACTACACCTCCACCGACACAAGTAATCGTGCCTGCTGTGGAGGTAAATGGCCCTGATACTACGGGTTAGTTATAATAGATTTTAATAGCATATCATTTAGGCGCCCTGGCTCTTTTAATTCATCTTTCAAACTTAATCATACTAAAATCTCTTCCAACCATTCACCGACCATCGCAGAATTCCCAAAGTACCATGTCCGAGGTGGTTACTTTTTCCCTGGTGTCAGAAGTAAGAGAATGTGCCAAGAAAAGTGTGTGTATCTCGGCAGCAACGCCTGCGTAGCTTATGATTATAACTACGCCTCTCGAGCTTGCTGGTTCCACAATTCCACCACCGCCTGCTCCGACCTTGTGTCCAAGCGTGGTTGTATTCACACCAGGATATTTCCATGTTAGTCTTCTTAGTTTTATTTTGACACTATGAAATATGATGACAAATTCGGGGTTTACGGAACATACATATTACTACATTGTAACGTATCCTTTTCGTTCAGACCTTATTAATAATGCAATGAATAATGATTATATTGTTATATTAGGTCCTCCATCCGCACCTTTACCTGCAACCCCCGCTCCTGCACCTGCAACCCCCGCTCCTGCACCTGCAACCCCCGCTCCTGCACCTGCAACTCCTGCTCCTGCTCCCGCACCAGCAACCCCTGCAACACCCGCTCCTGCACCAGCGACCCCTGCAACACCGGCTCCTACACCTGCGACACCCGCTCCTGCTCCAGCAACCCCTGCAACATCAGCACCTGCACCAGCACCGGCAACACCCGCTCCTGCACCAGCAACACCCGCTCCTGCACCAGCAACACCCACTCCTGCACCAGCAACACCCGCTCCTGCACCAGCAACACCTGCTCCTGCACCTGCAACTCCTGCTCCTGCACCTACATCTGCACCTGCACCTGCAACAACTGCTTCAACAATACCTACACCTGCAACAACTGCTTCAACAATACCTACAGCTGCATCAACAATACCTACACCTGCAACAACAGCTTCAACGACCCCTGCACCAGTAACTTCATCACGAGCATGTGGCCAACCGGCTGTCTCACCTAACGTGCAGAGAATCATTGGGGGAGAGGAGGCCGTTAAAAATTCTTGGCCTTGGCAGGCTGGATTGGTTTTGGTACAGAATGGTTCTCCTAGCCTTATGTGTGGAGCTACACTTATATCAAGTACGGAGATAGCTACTGCAGCCCATTGTGTTTCAGGGCAAGTACAAAATACAAGTAGTTTATGTTTGTTACGTCCATGGGAGTATCGAAATTGTATTATTTCCTATGCACTCGGTACTTAGTCACATAATGATCTGAAATAACATTTCTTGCGTCACTAGATATGTTTCACATTCCTTTCAGCAACGAGAACAACCCTCAGAATTTCAGGATTGTGTTAGGAGACCATGATCTGACTTTAAATAGCATCTCCGAGCCAGAGCAGCAGGTACACACGCCTACAGGTATAGACGTGCACCCTCAGTATAACCCCAGTTCATCGGACTATGATGTGGCTATCATCCACCTGGGTCAACCAGCGTCCTTAACTAATGCTGTGATGCCAGTCTGTCTGCCTGCAGCCGGAGCAGAGCCTGCTTCGGGTACAGAGTGTGTCGCTACTGGATGGGGAAGAACATCAAGTATGAACTTCGATTTACATTAATTAATCAATATTAATGACAAAAAATATCATACCTGCCCTTCAGAGAGGCCTGGGCAAATAAAAAAGTTATATGTGAGGGCTTTTTCGACCATAAACAATGAGGTATCTGGTCCTTAGTTGATGAGATACTAATTTCTCTGTTACAGCGAATTCTATTTCCGGTGCCACCGTTCTGCAGCAGGTTACGTTACCTATAATAACAGGGAGCGACTGTAACGCAGCTAACGTTTATAACGGAATTATAACAGACAGAATGATATGCGCTGGTATTGCTCAGGGAGGTATCGATACTTGTAACGTAAGTATCTATAGATCATATAACAGGTATATAACAGTGTATTAATATTCATCATTTCTCATGATGTATGATTTGATTAACAGCATCGTAACACGTATCGATCCGTACATAATATGAAATGTTAATTAAAAGTGAAACAAGTGATCAGGTGGTGAAGGGTAACAATAATACTGCTGTATAATGCATCCTACTGTTCATAAGCACATCATATGTCAAGATTAATTATTGATGATATCACTGATTATGGGAGTGCTTATTCACCAAGTCATGTGGTATTATTTTCAATGATTTAAAAACTGCCCGTCTATAAGCGGGAGATGTCGCACTCATAAATGTAAAGATGAGATGTCAAATACAAATATAGGATGTGTCACGATCAACTCATGAACAGACAGCCTAATGATATGCAATATTAATCCCAACACAGTACAGCTATTGTATCAAATCTATCCTTCCCTCGGTAATTGAAGAACAACTGATGGATGGTTATGGATTGATGGATTTGTTTGATTTTTTGACAGGGAGACTCGGGAGGCCCTCTCAGCTGCCAAGAGAATGGTGTTTGGGTGCTGCACGGGCTGACTAGTTTTGGAGCAGGGTGTGCTCTACCTAACAGACCCGGTGTCTACGCGAAGGTGTCCAACGCTGATATGATAGCGTTCATCCGGGAAAACTCGTCTAATCTGCCTTAAATAAAGTATATCTAATCTTTATGGTTCGGTCAAAATCCAGGTGCATCTTATTTATTATGGTTCTGTGGGCCAAATGTACCATAAAGGCGCGTACATCGACAATACATCGCAATCTGTTCCCTTCAATGGATCTAATTAAACAATAACCAAAATGCGATCGATATATTTGCATGATTTAGCATATACATGCTTAAAACTGTCAAAGTGTAAATGCAAGTTTTCACTAGTGGTCACGGTTAATTTAGTAGTCAATATATAATACACGATACCGTCAGTATCCCATAAAAATCGACCTCTGTCACGCAAGAAGCAACTGACGAGTTTTTAATATTAAGCCATAACTTTAAACATGGATCGGTTTACAGGGTTTTCAACCAACTATTAAGTGGATACGTCGTAAATGTAACAATAATTCCCTTGATTCCACTTCAATTAAGCACTGCTAGGCTCCTAGACAAGGATCACTTCTATCGGTGTTTGCCTCTATTGTTTATATTAAGGGCTGGATCGATGACAAAAAACAACATTGAATATATAAAATCACTGTTTGGGTTCAGTGCGCTGTTTCCACTTATACCAGCTAGTGCGCGGGGTTCACTTCAGTGGAAGCAACAATTTAAAACTCACTACCTACGGCCACAAGTACCTTGAGTGGCGAGACATTTTGTCTCACACGTCGATTTAACGATACAGGGTCATCTCGATCAATCTCGTTCGCGTTGAATTATCGCAAAAAAGCGCGCGTAGAGCTGAGGTGTTGTTTGAAGAGCCCCCCTGTGAAATGTCACCGTAATGGCCCTCGATTGCTCGCAACCCTTCACGCGCGGCGAGCAGGAGTGAGCTGTGCGAGCGGAGATACACGGGTTCTTCGTGTCTCCTCGGGCGCGTCTTAGCCAGGTGAAAATTATCTCTTTGTTACAGGCTTGTCACTGGGTCAAGTGGTCTCCGTAAAAATCCATTAGCAACTGGCTGGTGTTAGCCATCGAAACCCTTGTGTGTCTATCTCGAGGCCGGCTCTAGATTGTTTAATGATATAAGCGGGGATAGGTGCCCGGTTCGGTGTATATTATTTATGCAGTCAGTGTGATGTATTTGCGTGTGAAATGACGGATTAACTATGCACCAGAGCCGACTTTTTAGCACGAATCCCTGTTTGACGTTGACTATCGAGGATGGCCAAGAATACGTGTATGGTAAGTTAGAGTTCGCGTTAAATATTATGGAATCGAGTAAATATTGTGACTATGATAAATACTTGTTTGGAATCAAGTTTTTAGTAACTCGTGATAACATGACGTGGTCTTACATAGGGCACACCGCGGATAAAGCGTGGACACACGGAACTGCTTTCCCTTTACAATAGGTAATCACCGTATTTACAAATACTTAAATCGTTATTCGCATTTCTGTTGAACTTTTTTATTAGAGACCAACGGGGCCAAAATAACTGGAGAATGTTGTTATTTTATGTAAATTTAAGTGGTTTGAATGTATATGCGCAGACCTTCGATACCTCAAGTACCGGTCATGTTTTAGCTATATAAATGCGTTCCATCACTGCCTTTGTGTGTTTCCCTGTCAAAAGTGAAAACACAAAATGTAAAGTGATTCAGCATATCATAGCAAACATTGAAAGTTATCGCTGTATTTTTCATTTGATAGTTTGCTGATTCATTAGATATTTATAATCAAGCACTTCAATTTGTCTCACACAGGACACCTAAGAAAGACATGGATACTAAAAAGGACCTGTTAGAGATCACCGGCATGAAGAAAGAGACGATAAAACCGCCCCCGAGGTCGCCGGGGCGATCCAAAACAATGTCTAGCAACAGTTCGTCTAAATCGAGCACCGGTAGCAACAAGAGCACGTCACCTGACACGGGGATAGCTTCGATGTCTAGCAACAACTCTATGCTGTCTTTAAACACCAGCACGCGTAGCAATAAAAGCGATGCTAGTAGTGAGAAGAGCCTGATATTGAGTCCTCGGTCAGTGTTTAAAGCGGAAGAGAGACCGACTTCGCAAGGATCGTACACTACTATAGACACGGCGATGAGCATGAGGAATGATAACTTACATAATATAACTCCACCTCTGGCGCCATACAGCCAGTTAGCGTCCACCGACAGGGACACTATATCATCGTTTTCTATAAGGACAGATATTTCCACAGCCACCACCATAGATTTAGACTTTTTACAGGAGGAGGTGGTGAGAGCCAAACCTGGACAAATTACCTCGCTTCAGTCACGCCCGAAAGCCGCCAAGGGCAGTCGGCAAATCACCACTTCGAAGAAGTAATTTGAAATCCTCCTACAGCCGGGCAAACAGTGAGCTCAGTTTGCGAACAAGTTTCTACATGGCATACTACCCTTCTCAACAGTATTGATGTATTCCTGCAACAAGTCATATAATGCGCGGACAGTTGTGACGGCGACGATACAAATAATTTATCACATTTTATCGTAATTCAAGCAGAGGTGGCCACCTAAAAAGGATTACTGTGAAGTAACAGTGCTTATAATATGGTATTAAGTAGGCTTAAGGAATTAACCAGCTGATATGAATCGACGGTATCATTATCTCCAAATTTGTAAGATACTTTTACAGTAGAGTATGGCCCTTATCGTTTATTGTTTTACAATGAATGTATACTTTATTAGGATGGTTTTATTTGTTCGTTGTCGCATCTGATGTATAGTTATTCGATTATTAGATACGAAAAATCCGACATGTTCAACTGTTATCAATTTCTTCTTCTTAAGTCGTCCCTGTTGCCTAGTACGTTGTAGATAAACTGTCGTAACAGTCGTGCAAACGGTTCGAAAGTATTTAAATAGTTCGATTCCAACAGTTTCTGATTTGCCACTGCAATATTCGTGCGCTTCACAAACTGACTACATACTGTTGATTGTTTTAGACATACAATGTATGAATAAGCACGAATAATACCACTACCAGACTTTAACCAATGTCTTCGGATTAAACGTTTAAACATGACGTGCATTTCTCTGTCATCCTTTAGTCAGCATTTATAAATATGCTGTCGACGTATACTTAACCTCTTTTGGAATATGTTCAGCGCAATATATCCAATCAGTTTTCATCTTACTACATATAATTAAACGATTGTGTGCCGGGAATTTAAGAATCAATTAACTTTAATATCATTCAATGATTATTCGATTTATTTTTAGCTTCTAAAGATGGTTAATGAATAATTATGTGTTCATAATTGTTTCGGTCCACTTCAGTTGTTTCAATTGTGTAATGCGATACACTATCAATAGGACATTGTAATCATTAAAGCTAGTGACACGTACCTTAGATATAAACCTCATTAGTTATGTTACAAAAACACAATATAGTTTTTTTTATCAAAGTACCCTTTAAATGGAACTGACACCTTTCCCATGAGATTTCACACCCGAAGTGTTTAAAGAAAATGCATGTAAATGTAATCTAATATCCTGTATACATATGATAAATGTGGTGATATGAAACCTAATCATGATCACTTATGAATAAATGGTGTAATTGTTATCAGCCCATGTTATACTTGATTATATACAAGTCTAATCTCAAAGTCGAACCAGCCGCCTACGTATCATGTCTGGCCCTCATGACGGTAAATTCTGTCTCAAGCAAACAATGTAACATCATCAATTTATCATAACTATGTATCCACACAAGGTAGTTCTTTGTACAAGTGCAAACCAGGCAAGGTGCTTCATCTGTTTATTGGATAATGGCATATTCAAAAAAGTATGAATAAGTATGAGCGTCTTAGAATTGACTTACATGAGCTTAACGGTGCAAGTTTTATTATATATCCACTCTCCGCCTGGAATTTATAAATCCCATGAATCTCATTTAATCCGCCCTTATATATTGGCTATTCATTTCTATTTCATTATATAATAATTAGAATGTCCAACGGAAGCTTGATCGTCGAATAAAATATGTCTTATATATATATATATATATATATACACGTGCATGTGATCTAGGTTATATTCTGATCATGCTAATAAAATCTTATTAACCCGTCTTTGATTACAAGAGAGTGAGTGGATTATATTTCTGAATCATGTAATGAAATTAAATACATAACCTTGGACAATCTAAATACAATCGAAATGTCGGTACCATACTACGGTCCGACTGGCCTACTTTCGAGAGATGAACAAAAAAAGTTATTAATAATATGTACATGTCGGCCGAATGTGTCAGAGATCTTACATGACAACTCAGTGCATTCCTGGACTCCATACTTGTGTGTGAGCCAGATTGTTGATCAATGTCCGTCTATGAAATGATAGTGGGCTCCTGGTCCGTGGTCTGGGGGTGGGAGTAGGGCTCTGGGTCTGAGAGCCCGGACCGCTCAGCCCTATATCATATGAAACGTTCGCATGTTTGTATGCCTCCGTGACTTTCCTTTGGTAGATTTGCGCGTCAGCTCGGCTGGCCGTGGAGTGAGTTGCTCTGGTCAGCCTGGATACGATCCCCTTAAGGTCTGTAGAATTCACCGATCTCCATGTGTTGGGTATATGAGTATGTATGGGCTCGTACCTTTGCCTGCAGGTTGGGCTGTTTCTCATAGCAGCGTTCGCCTGGAAATCCTGCTCGTGCTCTCGGCGAGATGCCGATCCATACGAGATTTTCCTGCGGCTTAGATGGGAAACGAGGTTCCCTACATCGTTGACTGTTAGTACCTGGGGGCTGGTGTAGGGCCGCCTGATAATGATCACCGTCGGAGGGTCTGGCAGATTCTTTGTACGGCGCCGAGCTCTGATCGTCCCTCTGACCGGAGTGACGTCTCCCGAGGGATTCGCTTCCTCTTGAGGTTTGGATTTCGATGCATCCTGAGCTTCTGACGCTTCCATGGGGACAATCTGATGTGTCACCGAAACTCCTTCGACTGTAACGATACAAAATACGGATTTACAAAAGCTGAAAAGAAATATGTAATCCAAACGTTTGGTATATATAGAAGACAAGATCATTCCACTGTGTACCTTATGTCGGACACTTTAGCTTTACTCTGTTCTCACACAAAACACCACACTTACGGTTAGACCTCGGCATTATTTCAGGGTCTGAGGCACGCGTTGGCAGAATCACGAGTGCTATTCAACTTCATATTTTATTGAGGTGCAACGCCTCCTATTAAGACTGTATTCCCATATTATGATTCACCTCATTTCCATTACAATATTTGTTCGTCAATGTACTTCTTGTATGAACATAAATATATCATAAATAGAATTGAATTGAATTGATATAATTTTTCGATATGACTCGCAAACAGTTTGATCATCTGTATATTGTGGTACCTTACTCCACACTTTTAAGCAAGTTGTTTCCAATGATGGCCGCTTATTTTTATATGAGTGTTACTAATTATCCATTGATGAATAAATCGACATACTTTTCACACTTTTGGAATATTAGACGGCTAGTCATAAACGATCACATGGACACACTATCCTAATCGATTTATAGTGCAATCAATTAAGTTCAACATATATATATATGTCAAAAAATGCAAAAAGTCACCCTCAGATGTGGATAGAACAAAGGTATTCCATTTCTTCGCCGATTTTTCCTTGTTGATGTACTTTCGTGATTTACCGGACGCCATGCCTGTTCTGTTTACCAGAGGTTACTAAGTCAAACCCTTAAGAATTCTTCCGTAGATCCGTATCCAACACTGGCGAGTTTAGGTATGAGTGTATGATTGTTTCTAGCACTTTAAAATTGAAATCCGTGCCAGGTGAAATAATCGACAATGATTACATAAAAGCTAAATGTTTTTCCTCAAGATTGGCTATGTGTTCAGATAATATTGCAGCGCCATTGGTTCGCTATATTATGTTAAACAGCATGGAAGCTGGCATAGTTAAATACGTTTTCGTATTAATACCCATAACGACAATAACAACTCCATGTGTGGTGAGCTTTAATAAGCGGTTGTGGCGTTTCTGAATTAACCAGAACTAACCGAACTATACTGAGACGCATCGCGATCCATGGAAAATATGTAAAGGTTAATCTTAATTAAGGTAAATTAACATAAGTGACTGAGATATCCAGGAACATTTTTCTGAATATGGGAGTACAGTATTGTTAACAAACTGTTACCCACCTTTCTTTCCTTCCATTCGTATGAAACTGATTCAAAATTATACCCAATAATGTATTGCTCTATTTAGTACCACGGAAGAATTATTTCAGTAACTACACGATTGCCATAAAATGAAGAAAAACGAAAAGAATCTGATGGCCATAAGTTCTTACAGTTAGACTTAACAATTTGCAGTTTAATTTTGACACGGGCATAAGTAACACAAGGCAATTGACATATCGATTAATTACATTAATCTGGAGGAAAGCGCGTAAATCCGAAAATCAACTTGGCGAGTTCTAAATCAGGCTGTATATCAAGGAATCAAGCGGTAATCGGTTTAATGTGTTTGTAATATGATATGCCTGCTTTGTATTTTGTTATGCTAAATGTAACACAGTGTTTTCGTAATTAAAGTTTATCCTCCGGTCGCTGGTCTCACAAGACGATTTGTAAGGGTCAGATTTATAGGATTTCGATTTGAATAATTATATATGTCTATCAGATTTGTAAATGTTGATAATGTCCATCGCATTTTCTATTCAAACTTTTGCCAAGTACAAATTAAAAGAAAAGTTAATTAACAAATTTGATTTTAAAATCACTAGATGTTATGCCAAGGTATACCTCAGAAATTTATTATAACTTCAGTTATGAATAGTGCTCAAAGATTTAAGTAAGTAAATATAAATGTTTTCACTTGCATTGATGTTCCTTATGCTTGATGTGGCACATGGTGATTTGAAAGGGCCATATTTCCCCTTTTATAGGTTTTCGATTTCAACATTATATGCATATCAGACTTGTGATTGTTGATGATTTAGGCTTTTTCGATTCAAAATGTTGACAAGTATAAATTTAAAAAAAACATTTCTGGTCAAAGAAATTGCCTCATTAACGAAATCGATGATTGAACGATTCGCTGTGATGCCAAAAATCACCAAGGCATGTTTTGCGTAGTTTCAGTTTTATAAAGAACTTAACTTTAAATTTGCCTAAAATATTATTTGATAAATGACTACTAGTCGATAGAAATGTTTCCACTTGCCTTGATGTTTTATGCTACGACAAAGTGTGTCAAACGTTGTATGTTTGTACTGGTTCCAATCTAGATCCTGTTCGAATATCTATAAGAGATCAGTTGTAGTTCGAAGTCGAGACGGATTAATCCTGAGGTGATTTTCTTCTTTCTGGATGTTGAATACTTGAATCCTACTGACGTTTCAATTCCATCACTTTACCATTCGAATGTTTACGGGAGGACGTTGCCAACCTGTCTCTCAACGGTCGCCAACCAATTCTACAATAACCCAGATATCTCGGGACGCGTATATGTATAGATGTTGCCCCTCTAGTGTGATAAATCCTATTGAGCAATTCCCAGCCGATACTAAGCTTATTATACATATAACCTTACTTTTGATTCTATGGCAAACTCACAATATTCATGAATGGATCTATAGCTTATCTAGTACTAGTCCTATTCTAAGTTGCCAATTAAATGCGCGTAAAACGTTGCTCGATCGCTTGTCTCTGATCGTGATCAACCGAAGGAGTGAACTAAACAATTTGTGACAATAGAAATTTCTAGGTTTTTAACAATCACAGCACGCTGAAATGTGCTACAAGCATATTTGAATATGTTTATACAGTGGCCAGAATATACGATGGCGGATCTACACATGTCATAATTCATGAACTCAAACCTCCAAGCATACGATTACAAGAGAGCAAACTTCCTCAAGACAGGCAATACAATTTCCGAGCACCACAGATACATTTAACACCAATATGAAGAGAAATATTACATTACTGTCAGCATATTCTCGTATACATTCAGTACGGTGACAACTGTATTCATTAACTCCTTACACATAAGTATGTATCGATGCATACTGTATTTTACAATAAATCAATTTCAATTTATGTTGCTCCTGATGAGAATTAATGGGTCAGATCCTAAATCCGCCCCCGATAAGCGTCACTGTCAACACAAAGTTTAATCCTAATTAATTTTGATTCTTGCGTATGTGTTGATAATTGTGCAAATTAAGCTTGTAACAATTGTAGGATGTTAACAGAGCGGTGAACTGTAAGTGTCG
>JAXGGS010019451.1:0-16321 GCA_035585475.1 Armandia brevis | reverse complement strand
GGCTCGCTTTATAGTTTAGACAGAGTAGATTCTACTGTGTAAGCTTTATATGAGATTTAGTATCACGCAAGACAAAACTTGCTGAGGAGTTTCTTTAGAGGTCAATTTTGAAGAAACGATTTCAGAATTTCTTCAGATATTGGATGCGTCATCTTACTTTATGTACAGTATTATTCAATATATTTCTTTGGCATAATCTAAAAGTCGATTACGATATGCTACGCTATTGGGGGTTAGATCGTTTAAATTTTAAATGTATACAATTTTAGATATATTTATTTTAATTTTGAGTGAATTTGGATTATTTTTCTCTCAATACTTAGTCTAGATCAGTGTCGTTTGATATGTTTTGAGTGATCCGGAAAGTCATATTCAGTCGTCACGTTTTAGTCAGAGCTGAATCACCCGTACATGATTTGGATTTGCAATGTTTTCCCTTATTACATCTTCAGCTATGATATTTCATGATGCCAAACAAACATAAATGACATCATTTTATTTATTCGACGTTGCTTGTCAAAATAATCAAAACAACCGGGAAATAATGTCGTGAAGCAGTATCGCATTTTGTTGTAAATGTGTTTACCTCATGTAGATTGTGCAATACCTTCTTAGATAGATCTGGTGTCGTTTCACTTGTATGTTGTCTTGATAATGCTTATAGCCCTGTCGATGTTACCAGGAACTTGTGGTGTTAATGTAATGTTTACATCGGTAGGAGTTTCCGTATTGCCACTTTTGACATCCGTCGTAGGTAAACCAGTTAACCTACTAAACAGCTTGTCAGTTAGTCAGTGATACATGGAGTCACATTTGATAGAGTTGGAGGCATTTAAATGCTAAATAAGTTGTGCTGCAACGCCTGACCAGTGCGGTATGTAAGTGTTGTGTTAATTTATATAGTCTTTGCTATCAGGTTCAAGTTCTATAAGCGCTCCGATAAAGCCAAAACCAAAGCCAAGTTGGAAAAACAAGCTACCATGTTTAAGGCCTTCGACGTCTGAACCTGAACCTGTGAATGAGAATGATTCCTTTGAACCAGGTGACCGTATGTTGCTATGCATCATGTGACGAGGTGCATCATCCACATCATCGATGATGTTTGCATTGAGAATTTAATTAGAGTCTGCTGCTGAAGGCATTTGTGCATGATATGAATGACAGCTCCTTTTAAAAAGTAACTACGTATTCACAAATTATAACTCTGCCTTTTCTAGTTTGGACTGAATTGTAGCCAATACCTTTCAGAAAACGTAGCTTCTACGATAGCTCTTGTCTTGCAAAGCAAAGCATACATTATGTTTAATGTATGTCCCCAGGTGATATGAGTATCACTGTCGCGTGGTGTTGAACAATTCCAACTCTTTGTTCTAATATGGAGATTATTGAGAAAAGACTTAGGTGTTAGTAGTACATGTATGGTTTTGTGTAGCTTGCATGAGTATAGTGTCTTGACCCTAATACTTGTAATAATACATCCCGCGACATTTCCATGGTGATGGTACTGAATTCCGCATTCCTGTCAAAGCGTTGAAGGGTTCTCGATTTCTGTCATTTTGACAAGGAGTTATGATGAACAGGGATGGGCAGTAAATATATTTCTATGAATGGAAATATGCAGGGTTTCATTGTACTTGTACATTTAATATGTATATTCTTCCAAGTGCATACTACCATTGATTTTGTTTAACAGCTATTTTCAACTAAATGGTCTTTCAAATTATTCAATAGATGTGAATACTTTGGTGCTAAATTTTCATTACAGGGTTAACAAAATAAAATGTAGCAATAATACTTGTCTTTCTTGTTCAGTCATACTCAAAATGTTATATATATGCACTAGGAAGTTGAAGTCCTGTCTTTGCCATCTCTAATTACACTGCTGGATATCCATTTCAGAATTCAAATTTGATGGATTCTCGGGAGAAACTTGCCGCGCTTTGGTTGCTATGATGGATGTATCCTTTCTATTGTCAAATAAAATAATACTCCGAATATGCGGTTGGTTTAGCCAATTTCTGAATTTTAAAACCCAATATTCCTTAACTCAATAACAGGTTGATAGATCAGGTAAACTCGGATTTGAAGAGTTTCAGAAACTATGGAATGATCTAAGGCTTTGGAAGGTTTGTTTGTTTGATTCGTGTGTCCAATCTTAAACTATCTATCGCTAAGTACGACCGGAACCATTAATGTACGAATAGTTTTGATCTTTTTTATGCAGACCGCATTCAAAGAGCACGACAGTGATCGCAGCGGAAACTTTAACAGCTACGAGCTGAGGAGAGCTTTCCACTCCGTCGGTAAGATATTTATTTTGAAAATAATATTGTTTACCGTTATACTCATCGCGGTTTTTAACATAATGAAATCATGAACATCTTTGGTATTATGCTTCAGGTTTCAAGGTGAGCAACTCTACATTCAATGCTCTGGTCATGCGCTATGCTCACAAAGACGGGAAGATTTACTTCGATGACTACATCCACTGTGTAACCAGGATGAAGAGCATGTTCGGTAAGTTGACATACTTGATTAAATGAATTCCTCTTTCTATGACTGTTAGGTCAATTCTAATTTACGGAGTATGTTCCTCTATATGTACATTTATTTCATATACAGATATATTCAAAGATCAAAGCGAAGGCAGGAACGGTGCTACGTTTGGGCTTGATGAGGTGAGAGACTTGTGTAGCCATCTATGATCTTCTGAATTAGAATTAATAGCTAAAATGTAATTTTATATCTCGTAAGGCAGTTTTTATGATTTGATAACGTTTCCATTCATAGTTCATGCAAACCACGATGTACTCGTAAAGGAACAACCTTCGACCAAAGCATCCACTCAGCCGGAAGGGCTCACTAGTTTACGGTACCAGAATATGATGTGAAATTGTTTTGAGTATACCTAAGATTTACAAGTTTACATTTTGAGAACTGTAAGTAGTTAGTTTAAGTAGTATAACTTGATTGTGTTCTATTGAACGGGCAGAGAGCGTAACCATCGTGGTGGTTTAATTTAGTTGCCCATAATCTCAGATATTAATCTGATCATTGAATAATTGTCTTGTTTAAGAAAATTGTATAGCTTCCTTTTATTTGTAGTTGCTATAATTAACAAAACAGAATCTCCGACTTGGGCAATAGATTAGTAAAATGAACAAATAACCAAATTATGCTTCTTGGCAAATTAATTGATTGTTACTAATATGACATCTAAGGACACACCAGGTATTATCTATTAAGTAAAAGAAACTTGTAATTACCATGACAACAATCATGGTAAATTGTTTTAACATCAAGTTGTGAATTCCATGTACACTGTTTGATACTAGATCTGAAAAATCCATATAAATTGAATTATTTTTCGATCTTTTGGATATATTACTTATGAATTTGTATTTGTTTTTGAGTATTGGTATCTTAATGTGTTTAGCGCAGTTTATAACGGACGCGTTAAACTTTATATTTTGATAAATCTCGATGTAGAACTGAAGGGATTTTTCCCATTACCTTACAATTATTTTGTTTCTTGTCTTACAAATTATACAGTGACTGTATACATATGCCACTTGATACTGCCGTATAAGTTATTTTTTGGATTGACCAGCTGTGTTAGAAGGCAGCATAAACCCTTACACCAAAATCACATACTGACCAGCTGAAGTTTAGCGCATGTGCCAGAGGATAACATTACATCTTGTAGAACAATTAGATAGATTTTGAAGACTACATTTTACATGTATTATTATATTATAAACTTAAGTGTAAGCTTGTTGTAATTATGTGTGATAGCGTGCCTTGGCTTCACTATACGGTGCAGATCTACGCTTTACAGCTTTCATATTATACCACAGGGTGTTAAGATTCAGGGCAGAAGGTGCACGCTATCCTTGTGATTGTCCATTTAGCGCGGATTCATCATAACTTCTTATCCTACATATGTGCCCCGGTCCAAGACTTCAATAATCATACTGTCCTATCTTTCTACTGTTCGATGTTGTGCCAAACTTAACTTTCACATATTTGCTATACTGCGTCCCTCGCATTACGATTGACTGAATGACATATACCGGTTCGATGTATTGTGTACTCCTTCAGTTTCCATTTATCTTCTGCGTTTTCACGCTACTAGTCTTACTCAACGTAATTATCATGATATTAGAAAACTGTGATTATGTAAATGCAGTTTCAGGCTTTTGCTTATTCGTCATGACTGGCTTGACTTGTGCTTCTATTTGTATTTCCATTAAGTACATTGCGATTTGGCAAATCAATGTTAATGTATCCCTAAGTATATCCCTAACTCGCATTTACCACAGCTTACACTGTATATCTGTAACTTAGTGTGTAAGAACAGTCTAACTTATTTCGTGATAGTTATATCCAAGGTTATATTGTATTTTGTGTGTTTACAAACTTAGACGGTGATATGCAATACAAGCCTTTTGTACCTCATGTCCACGAGACTTTCGAAATCCTTTGTGTAAGATTTATTCGCCAGTGACATAATATTTGTGCATCTTATCGCCTACAAGATTAATGGCAGGTAATCGATGTCATCGTTATTGTAATTATTACTTAGGGATACGTGTGATTACACAACTATAGACTTTTGACATAAAATACATTCGTTAAGCAACACAGTAGTTAATTTAGTCTTGTATTGATGTGCTACATTTGTTCAATAAATGTTTAAAACATTTGCATGTGAAAAAGATTCCATTGGTCTTGTATTTATCTATCCTGAGATAACAGATATTACAGAAAGATGAGGAAACGCTAAATTAATTATCAGAGGGTATGATTACCTAATTGCCTTTGCCTAAAACCTTTGAATTGTAATCCACATACATATGAGTTGTTAAAACAATCATCGACGGTTTGATATTAGATGATGATATCAGGAGCACCATTTGTTTGTGGGAGTACCCCGAGTTCCTTGGTACCGTTTATAGAAATGGTCTTGATTTGTTTCTCCGGTGCAGCACTCGCTAGGTCTGACGTCTGTAAATAAAGATGTGCTTTTACTATAGTTTGGATGTTTAATCACATCAATAAACCTTAAATATCATTTACATTGTAAACTCTGGTTCATGATGAACGACCATGTGGATATAAGTTTACCGGTAGTTGTTTGATAGACGTGACATAATTATTCGTTTTGGAGATCTGTTATTTAAAGAAGGTACGTCATCTACTTACGTTCACCTTAGATTGCTGAATCCGGTGTTTACAGAGAATTTCCAGGTATTTTACATCAGGCTTAATTCCCTCTCCGTCAGCCTTATCCCCGTCTAAGCACACGCTGTTGTCATACGCCCCGGAGAAGTTGAGGCTGACCATCAGCCCCACCACACCAATGACGTGACACACCCACCCTCCAAGCTCTTTGCTACCGGTCTGCTTGGAAGATAGCAGGTGCTCCTCTATCAAATTCCAAAATCCTCGCCAATACATGACCGTTGCAGCCAGCACGATTACGTTAAAGAAATCCTCAAACGCTATCTTAGCAATTATGTGTTTTTTATCTAAGGAGGCCGAATATTTTGATGCGAAGTTGCTGATGAGGACTAGTATGAAGGACGTCACAGCGCCCACAGCTAGACATATGCCAGCCGACAGATCGTACTGATCAGGCAGGATGGCGTCGTCCAAAATGTTCCAGTAGCATCTCCAGAGAACGATGTTTAAATTGACTATAACCACCTGTGACATAGCCAGATTTGCGCACCACTTCCACCAACCAGATTCGTAGTGCTATAATGATGCAATTAGAACGGCCGTTAATACAATATGAACATTAGTCAAACGAATGTTCTTAAAGGCATATGTGCATACATTTTAATTCATTATTACTTGCGTCAATACAGACAGAAATGTGCTTGAGGGTGAGATACATACGGTTATTTGCAGCCATCCTCCTGCTCTGAACCTGTCCCCGTTCTCGTCGCACTTGTTGTCCCATGGTATTGGTATCCCGTACCTCAGTGTTCTCGTTGGGAGACAGACAAGCAGAGAGGCTCCTAGTCCGACCAAATTAGGCCTCCATTCAGTATTTGTATACTCATCGACCAGGTTCCAAACGGATCTCCACTGCCCCAGAGAGACGAAAGCATATAAATACATGTACAACCTGGACACGAGAACATACTTCCCCTTCCCCAGCTTCTGCGCCCCATCCTCCATCAGCGGAGAGACGCAGTTGAGGAGCCAGCAGATGAAGCAGCAGAGACCCGCTCCCAGCCAGTTACCCGCAAACTCCTTACACTCCTCATCTGACTCGGTGGCATTTGTGGTGGATGTATTTGTAATCGTATCCCTACAGTCAATCTGAGCATAATGATCCCAGATATCCCATGTGCCTCTCCAGTGAATGATGTGGAGAGGTGTGAACACGAGAAACGTCAAAACTGTGTCAGCGACAACTATAGTCGCTCTTCTCACCATGATTTCAGTAACTGTTAAAATAATCCGACCTTTATATGTGAGTATGGAGTAAAGTTAAGTTTTGTCATGAGTTCTGATCCTTCGCAAGTTGTTGTTTTGCACTGAGCGTGGAAATTGGACTTTCTTGAATGATATTTACATTTTATATTTACACAATTCACAGATTGTTTGGGGCGAATGTTTTCGTACGCATAGACATGAGCAATTCGGTTATCACAGGATTAACCGCGAGGAAGATAATTGTCCAGGGAACAGAGATGTGACATGTTTGACCAGGTAATCGCTCAATTGGTCACGACGCGCGTGTTGTTGCAATTATTTTATACGGTTAATATCGCCATATGCAATCGTTGAATTCTTTGATTCGCAATCTTTGTCCAACATTTCAAGTTGTAAGGCTTAAGTTGATGCCTGACTTTTCTGCATCGGCTTACATGGTAATTTAAAAGATCCTCTACATATTGCATGGACTAGTGACAATTTCGCTTATTTTCAAGTAAGGACAAAGCAGATAGACATATTTGATCGACAGCTTTATAATCATTACCTCTAGCCGTGCAGGACAAGTCAATGTCTTCTTAATTGTACACTGTCTGGATAGGGTTAATTTCAATAGTTATCATAGCCCAACATGAACATTAATTAGTTTGATAATATTGTTGTAATGAGAATGTGCGTTGTTGACAAAGCGCGAATCGCATTTTCCGAAATGAAGGCAAATACTGGTAATTGAAATAAAAGAGACTAAAAGGTTTATTATCATTATTATTATATTGCTTTATTACCAGCAGATTTGTTAATACACAAGGTTTCGGACATAGTATGCTTGTATAATTTGAAGTGTTTCTTGAGTAGCCGGTATAGGGTGCAAAATAATTGCACCTTGTTTCCTACAGATTTAAAAACACACACAATTTCAAATTGAAAGAAACGTATTTTTGACTCTTTTGTTTTGTTTTTGTTTGATGTTTTGCTAGCAGTATAAGAGGAAAATAAGCTTTGAATAGAACCGCCGCGTAATCGATGGAATAAATCGTGATCGCGTCACATCAAGTACATTTTTAGATTAACATGAATACGTATACCGGGTACTCCTTCCAAAGTAGTGACGAGGAGCTACGAACTTATATTTAGTGATCGAATATGATCAAAGGGCTGAACAAAATGTGAATGACAAACGCGGATCTGTTAAACGGCACCCCCGAAATATATGTAGTTTCCCCTTAAGTTATGCACCACTCTTACTAAGCAGTATATATTTGTTGTTAAATATAAAATATTCTTTCGAACGCTCTACCGAGCGGTAATTTCTAGCCGATGATACGCGTATTGCCTAAATTTTGGACGAGGCTGAATTTAGGTCATCAAAGGTATTTCGATATCTGTAGCTATCTGTATCTTGCTCATAATAAATAATATATGTCTATGAGTACTGACAAAAAAAGAAATAATTATTTTATACTGATGTGGTGCGCGATTCATACAACCGTAATCGGGTCTGTGCTACTACACTGATACAAATCGTAATCTCGAACAACACGTAGGTCAAGTTTTATCTATGAACTCCCAAGGCCTCGTTAATTGTCATTAACAAAACCAAAATTGCATAATACAATACAATAAATCACCTATAAATGCAAACTTGTAACATGACCACTACTCGAAAGGGCGTTATGATAATGTGCCGCTATTCCTGTTCGTGCCCGCTGATCCTCATTCAAGTATAAATTAAGAACAATAGAAACACTAAATAGGTAGACTTGGATATTCCGCGTTAAAGCGAAAACCACGTTACGACAAACCGCGTCATAACGAGGTTGGAATTACAATTTATTATAATCTAGATGTACATTGATTCCTTGATAATCTCGCCACTCTATCAGTAAATTATCTCGGTCCTACATTTGATATGATCAGCTTAATCTATATCAGTTAGTGCTTTAAATAAATTGTGGCCGACTGTGCTCTACCGACGAATTTACCGTGCGGATATTTGACTCATATTTAGAACTACACTTTTGATACTGGATAGCTAGAATAAAAACTATGGCGTTAAAACATGGAGTTTGGGCGGCCGATATCATATACGCTTTTGTTCTGGTGCAGCCGTTAAGCTGCTTCTTCTGGAGAGGCGTCTGGGAATGCTGGGGTTGGTACGTGAGGTTTGACTGTCCTCTCACTGGCGGTGTAAACGAAACCACTGTCACCACCTATCATGAATCTGTGAAACTCGGGGCCCGACGCGCGCCCGCGGTCGCTTGTCTGGAAATAACCGGCGACTGGGTCGTAGGAATCTGTTCATTAATTGGGATGACGATCATTAATTGTTTCGGACCCCTCCTCCAGAAACATGTAACTCCTGAGAAGGTTAGCAAGCCAGGGTACATCATCCTCACCAGGTTATACTTTCTTATATTTGGCCTATTTTATTTTGGACACTGGCGAGGCGTATGGAATCTAACAGATAGCTATAGCGGAGATGCAGGCGCCAAAGCAAATCTAATTGGACTGGCAGCATCTTTGGGCATCATGTTTGTGACCAGAACTAGTAGAATGTGCCAGTCTTCACCGTGGCATTGTGGCCTAGACTTGGATGAAGAGGTTTTCGAGCCGAGAGGCTGGTTCAGAAGCAAAGTAAGTTGCCCAATATAAACCTGTCTAGTAATGGCATTAGGTTAGTTTTGTAATTGAAAAGAAATACGTAATTCGAGAACTCTAACTTAATTTTATCTTAATGAGACTTCCCGTGTATGTATACAGTCATGTATTATATCTACAGCCCAATCGGGAAACTATTTGGTTCTGGTGTTTGGACCAATTTTTAAGCCTTTTGATACCTCTAACTCTGAGTATAATGGTGTGGAGATGCTACTGGAATTTCATTGAGGCAGTTTTCCTTCCAAATATGAATACTACTACAGAGGAAAAACTATTTAGGAATGCAATCAGTATCGCGATAGGAGTTAGTTCCCAGCTCATCTTATTTGCTCTGAGCATTCCAGCGGCAAACCTGAGCAGGCGACTTGACAGAGAACCTGTCATATTTAAAATAATATGGGAAGATTTCTGCTACTTATTCATCAACGGCTCAAGTCTTTTCATCTGGTTCGGAGTGTACAATATAGTCGAGACAAACATTTACCCTGACACCATCATGGGTTCATGGATATGTTTGGCTATAGGATTTGGTGGCTCCGCTCTAATATTGGGCGCTAGAAGCAATTTCGATCATTCAGTCGATATCGACGGAGAGCTGGTAGACGGCGAAGCTTTGACACCAGAGCTACCGTTCTTTCACTACTGGTTCAAAGACCGACTAGAAGCAGATGAGAGGGTGAGTTTATACTGAAATATTCATAATGCGAATAAATTGACGGAACGTCAAGCTTTGATGTCTCATAATTTATATTTGATAAAAAAATTCCAGAACAAAGTGGCTGCCCAAACCGAATTGACAGGGCTTAACTCTTTAGCAGAAGGAAACAGCAGCCTTCAAGCATTTCAAAATAATGGCTTTGCAGATGGTAAACACTAAATTCGTCGTTGAGATGACAATAAATAAATCTTCCTCATTATTTCGCTGACAATTATAGGAACCCGTCGTGCGCATATATGAATGCTCTTTGAAGCATGTGCCAGTTGAATCTGGAAGATAATCGATTGTCCTCGTGGATTCGATAGCATGTTTATGTCAGCGGCCACTGTTGTATTACATGTAGTTATGGCATGTAAAGTAACTCTTACTTGATGCTATATTGGGTTACGAGTTATAACACTTCATTCGCACTCCAGGATGGAGAAATACTCTTGAATATGCAAACTCTTATATTCCAATGACAATAAACGTATAGTGATTTTTTTATTGAAGTTCAATTATTCAGTAGCTCACCTGTTGCCTACAGGAGGACACATTTCTTTCTCAAAAAGCACATTAAAGTCGCAGGTTCATAGTATACCCCAAAAAGCTCAGTCTATGTACTTAGGTTGTCAAAACGTTTTGCTTGCGGTATCAGCCGAAATTGCAACTATGCATCAGCATTATGAAACTCAAATAAGGCAATGATACATGGCTGCCCTAAAACATTTAAAGGGGACTTTTTCCTATACAAAGGTCAACCCACTGGTTGTTATTCTAATTCCTTTAATTCTTTATAATATACATGTGCATTGACAGTCTTATGGATTTTTAAATAATATGGAATGTTTCAAAACAAAACAAATAAATATAAAGCCTATTAGGTTACGATAACGAATTGCACAAAACAATATCAAACATGTCCAAAAACATAGTTTGGACGACACAGTCAGCATGAAAACATTTGTCCTATACATTGTTGTTTTGTATTTTATAATTGGTTTAACTGTTTATGACTAAGAGCTGCCATACATATGCAGGTCATATCAGTCCATATTCTATACAAGATCACGCGGTGACTGGGAAATGTGTAAATGACACAGTCATAAGTTATTATTTACATTAATTTGGGTTCACATCACCCAAAACACCACCACCTGATACCATGTGAAAGTACATAAAGTTAATACCAAATTTGATTGTGGCGAAGATAGGTTGCCAGCACCATTTCTCCCAAGCTGGGCCTCTGTTAGTTCTTGGTTTTGTAACTAATTAACATCTGTCAAACCATGCAAATCTAAAGAGAGCCAGCAATTATTTTGATATAAATTACAGAGGTTTGCAATATCAGATATTATGTATCCGATACATGTGGCTAGATATCAAATATATCAACCAAAAATGTATTCGTTTACAGAGTTAAACAAATGCCAAAATCGAGTTACATGTACATTGGCCAGTCAATCGAATTCAACGAAATGGCTGATTATTCTTTGGATAGCCAAACCTTACGGATACTATTAATGGAGGGCTACATCTCCATTTGTCGCGCAGTATTGAGCAATTTAGTGGTTACATACATGGGATTAATTACAACAGGAGGACGTGGTCAACTGAAAGTCATTCCTTAATTGGGCACATTTTCCTTGCTAATCAACAGTGCAGAATCACGGTCTACCATCTGTCATTACAACAACTTCCCACTATCTAATACATTCAATGCCATAACAAAAGATTGGATATTTTAACAAGGAGCACCAAAGAATAATGTACCTATTTACTCTTAAGAAGTACAATGTTGATTACCGGTAGCTGAGAAATCGCCTAACACAAAATGTCCAATACAATTCAATGTACTACCGGTACACACATTTACATGTCATGTATGTATCTGTAAGTGTTTGCAGACATACCTAGTATGTCGATTAATCGCAGAACATACGTGTGGATTTACCTGAATAAATTCATGGAAAGACCCAATATAGATTCATACCATCAGTTAAAGCCAAGCAAACACGGGTCAATCTTTGCAAAATTAACCATTAATGTTAATCTATATAACACTGGTTAAAGGGATTTAGCATCCAAATTCGGAAGGTGTAAATAATCATTGCGGCAAACTGAGCTGTTCGCATCTGATAGCTACAGGCAGTTACACTACTGTAACTTGTTTCTCATTACTGATATTAAACCACGAAGTAACCACCCTAGTTTTGTCATACATGTACATGTATTTACATGGCACAACATGAATATAATCGCGCTTACCGGTATATAATAAATGTACAATGTATGTACATAAGTATACATCATAAAAAGTTTTAAATGACTTGACTGGTTATGTAGCTGTTTCGTTAAAACTAATGTTCGCATGCAACCCGTTCGGAATATTTCCATTACCATTTGGAAACAGCCGCATTTCATCTTGCTTACCGCTAGATACCGGTATCCCAAAAATACTGTCATCAGAATCTGACTCAGACTCTAGAAGGTTGAATTTTCGTTCATTTTCTATATTGGAGTTGATCACAGTCCTGTTGGTAAGGTTGTGGTAAGTCTTGTTCGCTGTTGTTTTCTGAAATTAAGAGCAAATGTGCACGTTGTAATGTAGCACCATCTTTTGTTACGTATCACGTGCATTTGCAATCGTTCCTTAGCTTTTGCAAGTGATCAACCAATAAGATTTTCCAAAAAATGAAACACTTTGAATTCACCAAGCTACAGCGGTCAGTTAAAAAGCTACCCGGTAGTTAAATATTTGGCCTTACCTTTTTGAATTTGTGTTCAAGATAATGTCGGAGATATTTGGTAACGTAGATACCCTCTCCATTCTCATATACTCCGTCTCTTTCTATTCCGTTGAGGCCCACATTACTGAACACTTGTAATGAAATAAGTCCCACAGTTCCTATCACATGACTAATCCAGCTACCGTACACGGGGTCAGGAATAAAATACTTTAGACAGAAGTCCCAGGCTCCTCTCCACAGCAACAGATTTGCCCATTCAGCAATTAAAAATATGATATCCTCGAAAATTAATCGGACTTTCGGGCAACCATCAAGACTAGCAGAAATCCTCGAGGTTGGACATTGTAACAGGAACATCATACCCAAAAGGGCATAGCCAACAGTCAGTGATATAAGGTCGGACTCGATGTGATGTCTTGGTAACAGGAAATGATCCACTAAATTCCAGATTCCACGCCATACGGCTATATTACAGGTGACTACTACAATCTGAGCAAACATACAGTCCAACAGAAATAGGACCGATCGATTAGGCTGCAATATTGAAATACCATAGTCAAACATGTGGCATGATTTAAATAAAGCATAATCACATTAAATATGAGATGTATAAATACAACTGTTTAAACAATAGTGCCAAGCAACTTAATTAAATACGTGTACTTACAGAAACTTTAAAGACTGTATCTGGTTCCAGTAGATCTGGATCGGTGTCAAGAGATAGAGAAACAGGGATGCCTACATTGGTTCTTGATACACAAATAACCATTGTGATCACTCGGGCAATCCCGTATAAAATCTGTGAAAAGGTAAATCATCCATTCTTAATCTGACTATAGATTATATAGAATACGATTAATAAAACTACTTGTACACGCAACGATTAAAACTCACAGCGGAATTAATCCATCCATCAGTCAGATAATAGTCCATTAAATTCCATACTCCTCTCCAGTAAAACATTACAGCCCAGCCATGGACGTACAGATGTAAGCGAGAGACGATAAAATAAGTAACTTTTCTTTCCGGGTCCAAATACTTCTTTAAAAGGGGCTAAATGGATAGGGAAAAATCAGTTTGTAACAAACAGTGCATTTGTCAAGTGCAATACTTGGAATGGGCACTGCTGATTACAATGCGCAATGTGTTTGTTTTCAATATAATCGGGTAAATACATGTACATACATAATATGTGTCCTGGTTTATCTTACCTGACATAGTAGCTCTATCAGACAAAGATTTAGCCCTAGGCCGAACGCAATCCATGAGCTGTCGGTGAGGTTATCCGGTATTATGTACACATCCTGAAGCTGCCAGGTTCCTCGCCAGTGAAGGATGGAGAGAGGAAAGAACACGAAGAGACAAAGGAATGCATCCACCACCGCGAGCACATATTCCAAGCACGGCATGTCAGCTAACTCCAGTCACTGAAAGTACAAGTCCACGTGTGAATATTACTCCCATGTCGACATATTATAGTCGAGAAATTATATCAATTCATCCAAACACCACACTACATCAATGCGACCTGAAACTGACATATGGTATGAATGTTTTTATCATGTGTTGCAGCTGACACGTGGGATATGAGTAGGATAAGCTACGTTGTATGTATCTTACAGTGCATGTATAGCGACGACAGTTGATGAAACATTACATTCATGAGCAGTACACAAATAACACATTGTAATGTACACTGCACACCATAGGATACATACACGGCGGATATCTGTGGACGATCGGTCAGTACGACCATGGTCTTCGGTGAATTTAAACATAAATTTGGGCAATTCTGAAACTAATTGCTGATTATTGATGCTCGTGAAACACCATTCAAGTAATCAATATGAGTTCTAAATAGTAACTTACACACTGTAGAGGTAACAATACAAATCCTCTGTCACAAGCACATTGTCATGGTGCCAGCGAAAAGCACACGTGAAAACACAAACTGAGAATATAGTTTAGGTCCTTGTACTGCATATGGTCTTGGATTAATACCCAAATGCTCGCACCATGTTCGAAAAACACACAGTCATTATTCAATTTCGACTGAAAACACCAGCTGGCAATTGAAATAAAATCAATGCAGTCGACTGCTGCAACGATGGTATGTTATTGATTCAACACATGTTTACTAATAACTGTCGGGTACGCGGATTTTTCAATAGAACCTTTGTATTTTCACATTACTTGGCGCTAGATGTCATTCCAATAAAACTAATTGAGCTCAGACGATCGACGTAACAATTTGATGGTTCCGATGTTTTACAATGATGTTAAAATTGTTTAAAAATTCCAATATTTCTTTCCTCGCCGGTGAAAGCATTTATTTTACGCGTATGTGTAAGGCCGATTGCTATTATTGAATATAAACAATTATAGTAATCATACTTTTAATTCCTATAATCCGGTGGGCATGTCTTTGTTTCAAATTCATTTATATTTCATTCGATTTATGGACAAACAGTTTTTTAAACAAGTCCCAAACAACCACTAGGTTAACGAGATCATGAATTCATATTCACATCACGGCTCTACTGATATTTTAAATTTTACACAAGTACACATCGGGTGAATGCAAATGTATCAAAAACATGTAGTTGGGTGAATTAATTACAACACAGCGAATGTGTCCATGCAATCTACCATTGGTCCATGGCACTAGGACTGATTTCTAACCACGCACAGTGGTGTAACGGGTAGTTAGCAGTAAACATATTTAAGCAATGCTAAGGACACTGCGAACAAGCGTCAGTGGTTCCAATTGTTGTTCAGGGAGCAAGAGACCATAAAATGAAGGAACACGCAAGGGTGATCAAATGTAAAGCGAGGGCAAGACGTTCAGGGCGTCACCTTAAATTTAAGTTCTCAATAACGGGTGGGGTTGATTGGGAGTCCCATCCCAACTTTTAATATGGGGCAACTGTTTGAAAAGGGCAATAATGGAAATAACTAGTTAAAAAGCACAAAAATTGCCCACAGCTGGGTATCATAGGGGAACATGTATTTTATGTTCTTACGCATATTCATGAATGAAATCTATGGTTGTCATGTCATGACGCACTATCATGACCACGTGATCAATCTTTACCTCGGAAGCAAGTTTTTAGAAAAGAACTTTTTACTGGAGATTTACGTTTTTGCATGATTCCTTGATGAGTCGGCGTACTGCACGGAATTCAGGAAATTGTTTGTTTTATAGCTTCTTTTCTAGATTACTTTATAATTTGTAACTACAGCTATGGACAGCTACATGCAATTACCGTAATTCCCCAATTGTAAGCCGCACTTTTATTCCCGGGATTTGGAGCGCAAGTTAGGAGTGCGGCTTACCATCGGGTACAGGATTTTTACTTTTTTTCTGGTCGGGTATTTGTGGTGATCTAGTGCGAATGTGTGTGTTTTGCCTGGCCCATGGTTAGAGGGGGTAATGCTCTTACCTGTGAGACTCCCACTATATACCACCTGGTAAATAAAAAGCTGTGAGAAGCCACACACACTTTCACACACGACTGAGAGGCCACCAACTTGGATTAAAATCATTGTACCCTCTGATAATTATGTGAAACTACTGATCAAAGGGAGCAAACCACAGTGGCTTCCATCATGCCTACTGGGGTAATGGAGAGGGAAACACACAGTATCCAGGCTTGGTGGTGTAAAAATCCAGGAATTGACACTGTGGGTTAAGGTCCCGACAATTAAGGTCCCGTGAAAAACAAAAAACTGCCAAGGTAGGACATTAAGGTCCCGTGGAAAAGGT
>JAXGGS010019340.1:0-16419 GCA_035585475.1 Armandia brevis | reverse complement strand
ACACTACTGTAGAACAAACAACTCTAGCTGACACTACTGTAGAACAAACTACTCTAGCTGACAATACTGTAGGATCAACAACTCTAGCTGACACTAATGTAGAACAAACAACTCTAGCTGACACTACTGTAGAACCAACAACTCAAGCTGACCCAACTGTAGGACCAACAACTCAAGCTGACACAACTTTAGGACCAACAACTCCAGCTGACACTACTGTAAAACAAACAACTCTAGCTGACACTACTGTAGAACAAACAACTCTAGCTGACACAACTTTAGGATCAACAACTCAAGTTGACACAACTTTAGGATCAACAACTCAAGCTGACACTACCATAGAACAAACAACTCTAGCCGACACTACTGTAGAACAAACAACTCTAGCTGACACTACTGTAGGACAAACAACTCTAGCTGACACTACTGTAGAACAAACAACTCTAGCTGACACTACTGTAGAACAAACAACTGTAGCTGAGACTACTGTAGGACCAACAACTCCAGTTGACACTACTGTAGGACCAGCAACGCTAGCTGACACTACTATAGAACAAACAACTCCAGCTGACACTATTGTAGGACCAACAACGCTAGCAGACACTTCTTTAGAGGAAACAATTATACCTGACCTTTCTTTACATGAAACAACCATACCAAGTAATGCGGTCACACGGATTACATCTATGCTTGTCACAGTTAATCAACAGCAGCAGCATGGTCCTAGGTGAGATATGATTGCAGTTTATAATAGTCTTGCAGTTCCGTATTTTATTCATACCCTTATTGAATTTGAAACACAATATATAACTATAATCATACCATTGATACTACTTTACTCGTTGATCTTAGTGGGTCACCCAATGTGACAGCTATAGCTGTGGGAATCGCTATGCTCACCGTGCTAGCAGGTGCCTCTATATGTCTTGCAATTGTTATTCGAAGAAAGTAAGTGACATTTACTTGCTAGTTGTCCATTGAGGGTACGGTTCAAATACATGGTGCGATATTGATGTAACTGAGCAGTCAATATGAAAATATATTCACATGTTTCAGGTGTAAACAGAAAAAGGAAGAGAAAAGCAGCTAGTCTCTCGGGATATCATCAATTTCACTCAGCCATTTCCATAGTACAGAAGTGCCTATTTCATAATCAGATCTCCTCCAGTAAAATTTGAAACATTGCATCCAGAATATGGAGAGCTTCTGTCCTAGAGTTTTATCTAGTCGACTGAGACTGTAACATAAATGACCAACTTGAATTGGACACTTATGATTTAGATGTGCATATTCATATCCATCAATTGTAATGTTTACACAACTTTGACATCATTTCAAACTTCAAATTACAACAAAACCAATGTATTGCTTTATTTCATTAATTGAAAAAACTAATGCATTACTTTAGACGGAGTAAGGATAATATAAAATGCGTAGCAGCTGGTTTAACAAACTGTCGAATGATATATAACATCATTGGTATATGAAATAGCAAACGATAATCTGGTTTAAATAGATCAAATTCACGAAAAAAAATCATGGTTGCATTAACACATTTAATGTACACATTATCATACAGTCTTCCACTTTGAACAGTCTTATAATTACTCCAGGACAATATTCCTTGGCATCTAGTTATAACCAAATACCAACATGTCATACATATATCTTTGTTTCAGTCGTTCGTACAAATAACGAGGTAATTTATCAAGCAGTTTTGTATATACACTTTAGAGTTGACTGCTGCGCCATTTTGATGCACTTTGATATATTTACTAGGATTTGACTTGTACAACAGTCGAATTATCCAGCTCACCTCACTTTCAAAATCATCATAATTTAGTATTAAATCTGGTGTGAACTCCTCACAAACTGGACATTCTATCAGATAATGATCCCAATGGACATTTTCACGAAACAATTCAGGCACTTGGTCGTCAGTTATGTATCTGATAAAGTTCGAAAATGTCACGTCAGAGCCTAGCTTTAACCTCTCACTGTACGGATTAGTTATGTTATAATATAAACGAGCTATGTCACGCCCATACTTGTATATTATGTTATTCGTGTGGGTAGATCCGGGCTCAAACTTTTGTCTGAATGCTGAAACTACTCTTTCTAACGGGTGACGAACCATCATAAATGAGGTGTACTCCTTTAACACCTTCTCTTGATTGACCTTAGAGAGGCGCGAGAGGGGAACTAGACGATCACCACTCACTTTATTCAATATACTACTCCAAGTAGTACTCGCCACTTTGTGTAGACCGCAATAAAGAACCTTGTGTTTGTGGTCAACATGTGCGTTGGAGAATCGACTTGTGATTTCTGCCATAGAATATCCGAGACTGTGATTGCCCTTCATCATCGCACATCCTTCTCTGAGCCTTTGGCGATTTTGAGTCTGCTTATTCAACCAGGCATCTAGCTTGGTTTGGTCAACGGACTTTTTAAGTCCTTGAAAAATGTTCGAAAATCTATGAAAATCTCGTATTTGTTTCCTGAAGACGAAACTCGGCCCTGCAAGAATGTTTATATGAATTATATTCAAAAGAAGGATCAACTCAGAGACAGGGACAATTTGGATCTGTTTCTGGTCACACATCGCTAGTCCCTGCAAGATAATATGTTCTTCAATTAAACTCGAAAACATTCACTTTACTGTATAATCTTGATTTGATGATATGTATATATATGTATGTATTACTGATATGGTGTCAAACATTCCGTTAATAGTTATAGGCAGCGCCTGTATAAGCTGCAATTTATTTTATTCTGGTGAATGTTAACACTTACCACTCTCTCCTTGTCTGGAGAACAAAACTGTATTCAAAACATTCGGCTGTGCTGTCCAACCAATACATATGAAGAAGGTATACGTAGTGGCAACAAATGCCATACATATTAGGATCCAACGTTTCCATGGATTGTCCACAGCCATACCTTAACCATCAGAGCCGATAGTAATAGGAGTGCTAGGACAAAGTGCCACGTAGCTATAGATTGGCAGAAGACCTCTCAATGCTATAATACAAGAATATGATATGAAACTATGATGCAAATGATTTATTAATGGACACCGTGCGAAGATAAAAAAAAGTGATTTTAGATGTCTAAGTTATTAAGTTCTACGCCCAATTATGCACAACTCCTGATTGAACCCATGCTGTTGGTTTTACGATTCACTGAGGAGCAGTTTATGACGGTGGCCACAGTCACAGCTTGGTTTGAGTGGGGGTTAGCTTTGGAATAAAGGGGCCCTCAATTAAGGCATGAAGGGTTCTAATAATAATTTAATCCGAGTACTAGGACCACTACTTTGGGTGTTGAATATCTTATGTTTATGCTTTTGGACGGGGACAGAAACAAATGACTCCCCTTAGAAGTAAGACTGGGGCCAAAAGTATAATTATCTAAATACAAGTCTCACACTATTGTTTGATTTCTCCTATCACCCTGGATGTGGGTAACAACTGCTGCTTTAATAGAAAATCATGTATCATAAACAATAATTATTAATAGCCACAGTGCATATGCCACTGAGTGCGGGGGCTACTGGTTACAACTTTGGAAATAAATGCTCTCTGTCGATTCAGCATCATATAATAGTTACAACGGACTAACCTTATTTACCCGAATTTTACAAATGGTCCTTTAACTACACTTGAGGCGACGACGGTCCTTGAGTCGGAGCAGTAGCATTGGTATTAAAACACTTCTTCTATTTCAAAGAAGATATACAAATTCTCTAATTTAAAGTTCAATTATTGGCCTCAAATCAATTGTGAGCATATTACCAACATTCGTTGGTGGATGAGGACAATGACGGTCCATGACAAGGAGCAGTAGCATTGGTATTAAAGCGCTTCAATTCAGATGTACATCTGGCCTCCCTTCTATGAATACAATTTGTCATCTGGAGGGTAATCGATAGAATTAATGCCAATGTTAATATGTTTTTTACTGTTGAGAATCAATAAGTCTGACTACAGGATTTGAGGTGTTTATAAAATCAATATAGACTTGACAGTTTCTAATTCAAAAATGCTTTTCAATAGAATGGAATTCTTTCCTGAATCAATAAACCATTTGTTCAAAGATGATATGCAAATTATCGATTTTTAAGTCCAATGATTGACCTCAAATCCATTATGAGCACATTATCAACATTTGTTGGTGGATGAGGACATTTAATAGAGCAAATAAAGCGCCACACAGTCGAAGGAATGGATATAGGTAAAAGGAGTTAGGTTCTTTTTTTAATTTCACAGGCATGATGATATTAACCCGGTTTAGCTGGAAGCAAATGACATGTCATCCATATCATTCCGATCAATACCCAGAGCATGAATAATGTGGACCGATCGTTTACCTCTATTCAGGTTTAATCGCCAAACCGCACCGTAGATCAGCAGTTCGGTCGTATGTAAGTACAGTTTGGCCTTTGAACGGATGATGGGTTGTTTATGTGAAAAAGAACATGCCTGTGGTCAATACTGTTTTTTAAAACATTTGTCTGGTACTAGTAGAACTACTGACTTCCCCAAATACACCAATTTATGCCTGTGTAGGATAGGCTACATCATGAATGAATAACAAATACAATTTGATAAGTTGTGAAATAGAAAGTTTAATCAGCACAGCAAATACACGACAGAAAATCTCCTGCATGCTGGCTGGCATTTCTCATTCTGAGTGATGGAGCTGATCTGACTGACCATCCCCGCAGCACCGGGCCAGTTATATATAACTACCCTCTTTGTGCAGGAGGTGCCGATCCATAGGCAATGCCAGATGCATTCCTGAGATAGCTGGGGCTGCCCACAGCCAGACCCACTAGCCCAGGTAACGTCTTACCTAGGCCAAGGACCCAGCAGGGTGTCTCAACCCATCGTGGGCATACAGTTCAGAACATCTATATTGAAACATTATATAGATTATATAATTCTATCTTATCATATAAAACATGGATAAAGGTGACTCATAAATGTGTGACTTTTGTGTACCTTTTCATACTAATATAAGACATTACCAATTATTGTTATAGGTATGGTGACTGTTAATAGGAGAGATATTTATGTTCAAGTTAATCGTGAATGTTTCAGCATTTATTATTTGCATGTTTATATGTCTTTTGTTTATGTTGTATCTGTTGTCTGGTGTTTGTCGCGCCGTCTTTGTATAACCGCAATGTTAGTGACGCCACTCCTGGTCACATCTGAGTGACCCGCACCAATCCGATGTACTCCCAACGGATTAGTGTATTTGGTCGGAGATCATCTTATTTCTATCACATGTTCCGGGAATTTAACTGTTAATATTGTAACCCTACCATTCCAAATTTAAATTATCATCAGTTTGCAGAAAACCTCTGAACACAACTCATGTTGTACTTTCGTGTATCGGGTTTAATAAAGTGTTCCCAAGAATATATTGGACTTGTGTTATTTTACCTAGAATAACACCAATTTACTCGTAATAATTACATTACCTCATCAAATAAAAATAAATTATGAATGATTGTATTATCCACTGTCCATATGACGAATGGTTTGTAGTTGGACAAGAACCTTCAGTACGCATCAGTAAGAAATATGATATTTTGTAGTAATGTCCGATAAACGTCTAACATATATGCCAATTGGTCCAATTAATGAAAATCGATATAATGAAATCGAATATCAATTTACACTGCTGCCGCTGTAGGGGTACCCTTCATATTGACACACCATGCACGATCATGCAAATATCTATTTACTAATGGTCTCGCATCTCAGGTGATTGTGGATTTACTGGAAGGTATAAAAATGGCTGGTTTTATGACATGGATATACATGGCGATTCTAGGTTTTAAAATCACAATAGTTCTGTCTCAAGGTGGAGGTAATACAGATTTGTATAGCTGATTCATGATGCAATTGTGAATTTTAATTAATTAGATTACACTATACAAAGATATTGCATACCAGATACATGTAGTTATAAACTAAGAAAGAACAGTGCCTGTGTTAATGAATTAAAATGTTCTCATTCAGGTGATGATGAAGACCTTACTCCTGATAGCTTTGGAAGAAAGTATGTAGTAACATTTGTGGATATTTTACATCAGGATGATTACGGTCCGACAGATCCTGAACTGTATATATCAACATTATCGAATAGTATTGTAACAGTTGAAATTACCACCCCGCATTGGAATGGTGGAACATGGGAGGTAGGTTGGCAGTGTATGGCAACACCCGGCCAGTTCACCTGAATGACCTATATCAGCAATGAGCCCCATCGCAATAAGAATAACCCTAATAATTAAATAATATAATAGGAAAAAAACCCTCTGTTTTTCTTCTAGAATTATCTGAACACATCGAAATACAGAACGTATATTTTCCTACAGATTTTCACTAATTATTTTTATTTAGATCATCTGAAATATATTACAGAGCACAGTAGAGGTCACCCGAGGTCAGAACCAGGTTGTGCAGATACCGGAGGAGAGTAGAGGAGTGGGATCAGGAATATTTGATGGAGTTTTCCTGATAGAGAGCAATGGACCAATATCCGTACAAGCTATAAATAAAGAGCCATACAATGCAGACGGATTTACGCTGTACCCAATAAATGTACTGGGAAAAACATATTTTGCTATGACAGGCAGGATGCCTTGTATTCAGGTACGGTCATTAATGATCATTCATAGCTAGAAAAAGGTATTTGAAAAGCGTCTTATAATGTTGTGTGTACTTGGATTGTATCTATTTACGTATATATGGCATTTGATTTCACCCTATAAGGCAGTAGCAGTGAAGCCTGGAAATACTATGATCACGGTTAAACCTTCAGATACCATGACATGGGAGGGTCAAACATATGGGTACGCAAAGGCACATTAACATAATTGTCGGAATTGTTGACATTTATGTCCACTGATCTAATCGATCTATTTGTGTTTACAAATCAATTCACTGTCTAGAGCCGGCCAGGAATTCAATGTCCAAATACCGCGGTATAAAGTTTGGCAGTATTGTCATTTGAATTGGGATACTACTGATCTGACTGGTAACACTTTTCACAGATTCTACGATTTATTTTGTTTAATTGACATCTTATCAAATAAGACATGTGTGTAAATGTGGTATATTAATAATCCCTATGCTTGTTTACAGGTACAGTGATAAGTTCCAGTAACAAGATATTTGCAGCATTTTCTGGTTCATACATAACAAATATAGCAGACATTCAGGGCACAGCCGATCATTTACTTAATCAACTCGTCCCTGTGGAACAACTGGGGAAGAAGTTCGCATTAGTTGGAGCCCCAACGAGGTTGCCGAACTTTACTTCAGCTTAAAGTCATACCTCGATATAACACTGTATATGCCTTTCGTATATTTATGATTTATCGCATATTTCTCTTCAGAACTATAGGAGATATATTCCGTGTCATTGGAACAGTGGATGGTACACAGTATACAATTGATGGGGAAAATCCAACATCGCTTGACAATGGAGAGTTTGATGAACTGGACATTGATAGTGGTAAACATTGACTCGTAGTATACTTACAGGGTACACAACTTAAAGACAAAGGAATTGATTTAGACTCCCCTATCGAATTTTTCGGTGAAAAAATGTAAATGAATGTTTTCCTTATTTTGAGACCTGCAATCCTTACAATCGATAAATCTGATTGATTGTCGTTTTCGCGTTTCTAAATGTCAAATTACAAACTGAACTCTTACTTCCAGGAGTGTTTAAAACTTTAGAATCAGATCAACCAATTGGCGTTTATCACTTTGCTAAAAGCTACGACTCCGACACTGAACCAGCTACTGGAGGTGACCCATCTCTAGCCTACCTCCCACCCCTGGAGCAGTGGGCCAACCAACACGTGTACTCAACTATGAATGGTCATCCTGCCTCAGGGACTTTTACTCATATGGGTTGTATCGTTATAGCTGAGCAACACAAAAATGGAATTAGGTATAATTCAGCGTTTTCGTTAGAGTAACACACTTTATTGCTATGATCTCTTCAAAGGAAACCATTGTGATCAATGATCAAACCTATATTTCATTCATGAACATGTTTTTACTATGATTTCTATCAGGTGGAATGATGAACCTTTGCCCTCTAACCTGACCTGGCACAGTTTACCCCAATGGAACCTAGCTACCGTTGAGGTGCCTGTGCCTGAGGGTGTACATGATTTCTACCATGAAACACCCACGGTGACATTTCTGGTCATGGAGTTTGGCTTCGTGCCATATGCGTCATATGGTACAGTAACGTCAAGCAGAGCAGTGGATATCAACACGGTAAGACAATATCGCCTCTACTATACGTTAGAACTCAGGGAGCACAGTGTCTGATAGGGCCTGTTGTAGAAAAGGTTGCTTCATTTCTGAGCTTTGACAAACCTAGACAACCAATGACGATTAGCAATTATATTTCCTATAACGATGGTTAATATAAAAAATATACGCCTAATATTCAAGGAATGTTCCGTCACTGACACTTTGGCTGGTGATGGGCTGGACAATGACTGTGATGATTGGACAGATGAAGAACTCCCAGATGGGATAGGTATTTAAACTTAAGACTGATCATAATTCAGAAATGATGAATGTTTGTAAAATAATTAACACGATCAACTCACTTATGCATTTTTTTTAAGATAATGACGATGATGGTTTGATTGATGAAGATTTAGCAACTGTTACACGAGGTACCGTTAGGCTATTTTAGCCAAATATATGTTCCAATTAACAACAACATTCGGATCTTACTTTAAACGGAAAGGAATTTAACATTGTATTCTACATAGTTGACGGCGGTTGGAGCAATTGGACCATGTGGACTGATTGCGGGTGTGATTCAGATGTGGAAACGAATGTCACATCACGGAATAGGACTTGTGATAACCCAGAACCAGAGGGCTACGGCTCTCCCTGCTCTGGCTCCAGTACAGAGACACTACCTTGTAACTGTAGCGGTATGTCTGGCCAGCCAGCTGAACACGTGCCTTATAATGTTTAAGTAAAAATTGTCTTTTAAGATATTTCAGGAAGTATGTGATCATATCTTGTTTCAGAAGGCATAACTACAGAGATGACAACTGTTTCTGATACCACAGCGGATATAACAGACCCCTTGACGGTTCCTCAGACTACTATGGGATCATCGACTTTATCTGTAACATCATCAGTCATTATGGATACCTCTATTTTACTTGACTCTACTATGGAAACATCAACAAACGTAGAACCAACTACCATGCCTGAAACAACCGTACACAAGTCAACAGTAGCAGAATCAACCCCGCTTCTATCAACGACAGCGACTATGACGAGCGAAGAAATAGATTCTACACCAGCCTTAAGCACTCAGGAAATCTCACTGCTTCAGACTACCATTTCTTATATAATGACCTCCTTATATGCGACATCTGAGTACTTATTATCCTCTGGCAAACAAATACAACTCAAAACAATCCTAGATGAAAGAGTTTCATCCAGTAGTACGTCATTAACCACCAAAGCCATGGCAACAACTACTACTTTAATGTCAAGCACCGATAGAGGGAAAACAACTGAGGCGGGTACATCCGCTTTCCATACTGCTAAACAGCAGTCTGGAACAGTGACATATTCTCCAAATCTGAGGTTAGTTACATTGAGTAGTTACTGTTACATTATGATCAGACAGCGTTTTTTGGTCTTGTTATCAACTATTTTCTATCATTCGTCTCTTAGTGAAGAAGTCGATGTAACCGCAATATCAGTTGGTGTTACATTGCTTGTGCTGTTAGCTGGCGTATCTCTGTGCCTTGCAGTCGCCGCTTGGAAGAAGTATGTAGTGATCTAATATGTTTTGTTTGAGGCCATTCATAATACGATTGAAATACGCAGTTCATTTCAGGATTTAAATCAACTCGTTTTCTTGTTTAAGATGTAAGAGGAGAAAGCCAGAAGAGAAGCAGTCGCTGGGAGGTCCCTCGGTGGCGCCAGTGCCTACTCCACCCAAAGAGGTTCCAGTTCCGGAACCGGATCCCTTACTCCTGGGCAAACCTAACAGTTTACCTCCGGTGATGAGTAGCTCGTTTCCAGCAGCCCTACCGAGCGGGATGAGACTGCAGCGGGAGGGAACAAGACTGCCATCTATTACTATGCCAAGTACTAAAGTAGCTTGGCCGAAATGAATACCATAAATTTATATTTCATCGAGTTTAAGATACATGAAAAAAACAAGCAAAAGCATTGCACAGCTGATAACACGTTCATGTCGTGATTCATAAACGACCCAAATTGTATTATAGACAAGCAGATTGGAATGTAACAGTATGAATTAAATAAGGTTAACTAAAAACGCTTCACCATTAAAACTTGTTAATTTGTGCATTTCCTATTCATTCGGTGTTGTTGACTCAGTGCATGCATTCGAAGGTTGTTCACACACTATATAGCTCTTCGTATTTCATGAGGTTTAATATAGGCTCAATTAAGTGATGATCAATACAGAGGTGATATTCAACCCAGGGACTTAACCACATCACATTTATTACCGCAATGCCTGTATATCACCGCTTCATGACGTGACCCATTAACACCTGAGCGAAACCTCCCCAGCTCGCGGGGCAGAAATTTAAAGTTATATCCAGGCGATCGATGCTCATATGATTTATCGCGGCTAGACCAATGGAACGTAAGATATACAGATGACGTCACGAAACTAGGTTAATTCAGCCACGCCCATTCATTTTGATATATTGAACAAAATAGATAAGACAAAATCAAACAACATGCGCGTATTTCCGATTGAGTGTATGTACGGATAGATGGACGTAGCAGAAGTAACATAAGAATAACATATCTGACACATGCATGCCGGGCACCGTATATGAATTAATGCCAAGTCACCATGCATGTATCGCGATTCCATGCTCATGCTTTTGGCTCGCTTCGCAAATTAAGAATGCAGGTTTTAGTACATATGTGTGTTTGAACCCCGGGGTCCATCCCCGGGTTTCGTCGAGAATTGCACGTATTTACCCTCGCCTGCAGCTGGTAATTGCTTCCTGTACTGAGCAGTTCCTGCTCCGCAGCCTCCGCAGCTTTCCAACCGGCGTCCGGCGCTGCGTCCCGGCGCGCTCCATCAAGGCACCACCAGCACCCCCGGTAAACCACAGCCCGGTGTGACGCGCCGCTCCCCATCTGCTATACACACATATACACACCAGGAACCCCGCCACTGCGAGGATACCGCACCATCCGAGCACTGATGGATTAAACCAAACATCGCGCTAATAAAACGGATAAGAATTGGATAATAGCAGCCTCGGGGTGTGTTACCGCCGATTGTTTACTGAAGACGCGCGCCGGTTGTGACGGGTAATCAGAGATGAAGGACGTTACACAGGTGGTCGTGGCTGCTCTAGCCCTGCTGTTATGTGTCACCTGCAGGTAAGACACATTCATTACCCTGTTCTCCTGGTAATAAAATGCAGACATTTGATTCAGTGATGCTTACACCTAATACACAATGTATCTGCCATATGCATGATTTTTAATGCACTTAGGAAAACTAAATAACCATGGAAATTAGCTTTACATCTGTCCGTCAACTTGTAAGCTAGCATGATACAGTTGGAGATTCCAAATTTGCAGTACAATGGATATTTTACCAATTAAACTTAAGTCCCGCTTTTTCTATGAATTATTAAATATCGCAAATAACGATCCAGCCTTTAGAGCAAACTTAACAGAGTGATAGGTCCATTTGTCGGAGTTAGGCTTAACGGTTATTAGAATTCAGACCCCCATGCAACTGAAGGCTGCTGAAGGGGAGCTGACAGGGAGACGTCTAACGTCAGGCATCAACTGCCTACATCACAGTTATTGGGTAAATTAATATGGAAAGTGAAGGCCTCACGGTGAACTGATTGCCAGAGCTTTGGCACGGTCATGTCTAAATGACTACGTAGTTAAATATGATGCTGCAATGTAGACCGCGGCAATAACTCATAAATCGCTTCAATTGGTACCAATCAAATTATACAATACTCGCTGAGGTCATAACATTAAGCGATTGCACCAGATGACAGTTACACCGAGTGCATATTGTCACAAATATAAACTCGCACTACGCAGAGCGATCTGTTTTCATTAATACATATGTAGTCTGCCACGACTCAACACAACTGGTCACTCGAATGCTAAAAATAAGCCTAGAATTAACACTTGGTTAGTTTGTGTCGATTATGAATTTCTTTGGGCCATTATACAAGAACGTTTCTGAACTGACTTTGCTTATTAGTTAAGTACGAGTGGTTTCCATCTTCGCCGGTTATGATCATTAGCACTCTATTTCCGCCACCAGGTGTAGCTATATATATCATCGTCCAATCAGAAACTCGTCCAGACATGACATGCGTTATCACTGGATGAGATTAGAAATGGATGAACACCTGATAAACGTGCCTCAGAGGTCGCTAAGTTAGCTTCACAGGTGTACCGGAACGCGCTCAGTGGCGAAAAAATCAGGTGGTATTCCGGGCTTCTCGACAAATATCACATATACCCTCTATATCTGACTCCATGTACGTATTACTTGTTCCCGGTCGTGTAGGACGGATGGACGAGTATGCTTCAAGATAGCTCTGAGAACGTGAATCCTGATGTTTGATCATAATGTTCTTCAATTACACGCTGATAAGTTGTGTGAAATGAACTGCCAATGCACTTCATCGGAAAAAGTCAAATACGACTGAGAAAAGTGGAATTTTTAATATATGAATGTAAAGGCGAGCGTTATTTTACCAGGCGTATGTCACTGGTCAACTGTGGATTCTGGCATGTTAACACACATCCCCCATATCAATACGTTAGAATTATACCGGGCATAGAGCCAGAGCTGAAACAACCTATCTTGAAATGTTTTATGAAGTTGCTAGAATGATCTGAATTCTACAGGAAAAATATCATCACCATATACTCAATCTAATTCATTCTTTCATTCTTACCTCAATAGCAATAGTTTTCATTTAATGAATGTGTATATATTTGCGCAACCATTAACCAACATGATATATAATTCACATTCATCTTGATTAGGAGAAAGAGAAAAAGATCGGACTTTCCCAGGCAACTTCCTGTGAAGTTTGAGAGACATTCGCGAGTTTAAGTTTGATCTACGATCTTATTTTAATATCGAATTAACACCCATGTGACCTTTGCGTTCCCATAAGGGCGCCACATGGGGAGCTGGCCGCACTAAATGTCACCTACGCAATTTATGCCGCCTAAAAGGCATCTTAATCATACGTTTTATACGAGAAGATGAAGTTGTTTTGACCTTTTCGCAAACCTTCACCTTTGCGTCAGAGGGCGTCCGTCGATGCGATTGGTCAGTGATTGATCACCTGCTATCTGATTGGACGGTGTTGACCGCCGACAGGTGGCGGACGCAGGAAGTACTCGGTGCACGTGCTACGGCGGTAGGGGAGCAGAGCTGATGAAATGGAGGTCAGACATTCAGCGCATAGGGGGGATCTCGAACAGGCGATAGAGGGCAGGACCCGACGGAAAACACTGCGACATCAAAGGCTTAAAAGACGTGCTTTCAAGATAACAAGTTCTGATAAAGTTTTCATTAACATGCAGGGTAACATAAGACATGGGTCTGGTACTTCAATCTACGGAACAGACCTCATGTAAAGGAACAGTTGCCTGCAGTATTTTATCAGGTGTTACCGGCAGTGTATAAACAAGTCTAAGATTATTTACCCCTAGAACCACAGCTACAGAACCACATCATTATACACATATACTTCGTTCTGATACATATATATACATTTTCATCTACCCAAGCTCATTATCTTAAACATTTTACGAAGCGTATGATATTTCAGACGTTAGAATCCATTTTGTATTGACCATGTTTATTTGCTATGCAGTAAACAAATTAATCGAGCACCGATGCAAATCAGGCTCACGTCACAGCATGTAAGTGGGGTTCGAATCGAATCCCTGGGTAGCTTCGTCTTTGGATGGGTTTTGGTACCTTGCGTAGTTTATCTCACGCACTCGAAGCCAATAGCGAGTACTGATGGATCGCATTGCCAAGATACAGGGGCTCTGAACAGAGCTAACATACTTCTGATGCACCGGGCCATTCCGAACTTTGATATGATCCTGAACTGTCCGATGCGTGTACCATGGTGAATGTTGCCTACGGCGATGCATTGGCAAATGTAAGAAATTGAGACGAAAATTGAAATGAAACATGGGGCCGCACGGTAATTCAATTCTCGTGACTCAACCCGATCTCCAGAATATCAACAAAACTTTGAACTAATCTCTGCTAGAAAACATGACCCTGCTGTGACCCTCATACTCCTAAAACAAACGCTAAACTCTGAACACAAGCAGCTTCAGGTATCTGTACTCACACCTCGGCAGACGTCTAATCTACCTGTACCTCATGTACCTTGGTCCAGAGTCGGTTTGTCTCGGGTTACCCCGAATGCGGTCGTCGCACGACAGATGTAAACCGGCTATATTTAATTGTGTTGCCATGGTAACGGAGCGTTCCCGACTTCCGCCGGTTGAGAGCTGTATGTCGTGATGACTGACGTAGAGGAGGTTAGAACGGAGTACAGATGTATAAATGTGTTTCGAGTGTTTATACTTTGTCTGAATTGATAGTGTTGCCACGAGCCTCTCAAAGAACTTGCCGACATTGGCTTAGAATTATGAATTACATCATGACAATAGCTGAAAGTGAATATAAGTTAGATCTAGCCTTAGGATAACCCACACATTGCATGCGAATGAAACATTTTTTCAGGAAAAATATTGTAATGCATGATAAACTCTTACGTTATATATGACTTTTTATATTAATATTTAGATTAATCCGGATATATTTAATCACTTTAATTGTATGGTGAGTGTCCAATGTTAAAGTCACAAAATATGCATATGATCGATGTTACGAATTTTACGTCATTACTGGTGCGTATGGTGTTGCAGAACAGGCATCCAGTTAGACACGTGCTCTGGATCCGCTTTGACAATTACTCAATCAACAGCATCATAGAAGCCGTTAGCCCAACATCTCCCAAACACGTGCCGGCAAACTTTACACGTGTTTCAAGTTGCCTCCAGATCACTTGCTATTGTTGTGATGTGTTTAGATTGTGGTAATGAATAGGTGCCCTCTGAGTGGCTATAGGTCCTAATGATCATTTTTAAACGTCTGCTTCGAAAGTTGTAGCAAAGGACTTTAACAGGTTCTGATTCTTTATGAAAAACTCTTAATGGCTGTTCGTAAGATTGATGGAAGGGATTAGAATACAGCGGTTGCTGCAAAGTATGGGTGATGCTTATGCTTAAAGTTGAATTCAGCGTAACATCCGAGTGGTTTGAAACAAGGGGTTTGAACTGAGGGTTTAAAACGCCCCTTGTTGTGATGTTACGTCTCTTGATAGCTCCATTAACAATGATCAATGTTTGTACATACCTGTGTCTGGTGAATCGGTTTGATCTGCATATGATTAAGGACAGGTGAGGGAAGACTTACGTCTAGTGGTATCCTGCCGAGATCAGTGAACCATCGATCTTGTACCCTGACCGGATCCCGCCTCGGAACGTAGCGGGCCCGCCTTTTATCTTCGTCGAATGACCATCCCCTTTGATTTATGTTCATTTTTGAGGATCGCACCTGCCTCTAAAAATGTAAAACTACTCATGTGGGACGATTTATGGAATCATGGGGCCAAGCTTAGTGAGTAGAGTAGCTCATGATGATATGATATATGATCTGTCAATGCGTCATTAAACCGCGGTAAAACTACCTGCTTTACTGATCATATCAATGTTCCCCTCATTAAACTTTAATTATATGTGAATGCAGCCATACTTCCAAAGGGCAGACATGTCTAAGTTTATTATTTTCACCTGGTAACTTTGATATGCTTATGAATAACCGCTGTTTTTGTAACCTGGTTGATCGTTTAGCTTCACCTCTGCACTTAAAATCTAATCTGTGATTGACAGTTGTTTACGTGTAACCTGATTGATCGCCATGACGTGCGTGACGTCATCAAGAAAGATGGGCGCCGCCAAAACCGACACCTTTCCAATTTCACGCCGAACTGATCGCGCGCGAGTTTTCTAGATCATAGTCGAGATTTCGAGTTTTAGTTCCGCAATTCATAACACGGAGGGGGAGTCACTTTCACGTCTGCTCCTGCTGAGAAGCTTCGGGTTTTGGCGGGAAACTCTCATCGTCGGTGCCTGGTGTTTGGGAGACTAGCTGTTTTGAGTTTGACACACCACTCCGAAAATAACACTATTTCATCTCGCATAACCGCGTGGCTGGCAGCCGACGTGATGATAAATAAATGATTTTTAGCGCCTC
>JAXGGS010019229.1:0-25589 GCA_035585475.1 Armandia brevis | reverse complement strand
GCTCATTCAGCTCGCCTTCTGACAAGATATTTTTGTCAGAGGGCTATGTTAAGCAGTCTGTTGTGACTTTGTCAGAATGCTTTGTTAAGCAGTGTGCTGTGACAAAAACAGTTATGCCCCTGTTGCCTGCCTGCCTGCCTGCCTGCCTGCTTGCCTGCCTACCTGCCTGCCCGCATGCCTGCTGATTGCCTGCTTGCCTGCCCACCTGCCTGCCCGTCTGTCATGTCCTTGTTGACCGTCTGCCCAATTTTTCTTCCACTATCACTCTGGGGGGCAAACACAGAGCCCTCGTCACCCTGCTGCCCCTCGCACTCCCAGGGACACACACGGAGCCCCTGTTACACCCTGCTACCCCTGGCGCTCCCGGTTACACCCTGCTATATCTCTCACTTTCGGTGAGACACACAGAGCCCCCGTCACACCCTGCTGCTCTTCGCGCTACCGGTGACACAGAGCCCAGCTCATTCAGCGCGGCTACTGCCCAATTGCCAGAATTGTTTTTTTGTCAGAGCGCTGTGTGTATGCTGTGACAAAAAAAATTGAGTCTTGGTCAACCCAACCTATTTTGTACACAATTTTTAATTATCTGGCAATATCCGGCAATAACTGGCAATAACCGACAATATCCGGCAATATCCGGAAATATCCGGAAATATCCAGCAATATCCGGAAATATCCAGCAATATCCAGCAATATCCAGCAATATCCAGCAATATTTTTAATTATTGTCGCATAGTTCATTCTTAACTAAATAAATTATACATAATCATACCAATTATCCTAAATTATATTGATACATTTAGTTTCAATCTTGTTCATCAATGTTTATCTATCTGATATTCTCACTTACTTTGCAATAATCATGACATAATAATTATTATTCCGATCTTCATCCTCACACATCCCAATTTATTTATAATTATTTACAATAATTTTGATTCATTTTTACAAATCCTTCTTTATCTTGTATCAATTTACCTCCTATCTCGAAATATTTTCTTAAAATCAATTCTCATTTTTGTCTATAGTAAAGAATCTTGCTATAACATATTTAATCTTCCTTTAATTAATTTTCATCATCATTAATTTTCATCATCATTAATTTTCATCATCATTAATTTTCATCATCATTAATTATTCATCATCATTCATCATTCTATAATAACATCAGAATGCCCCAAGTGACTGTCAGCCTATCAAGACCATTATAACGGGATATTTGATAGAGATTTGGCCAAAATACTTCAATATGTTTAGCCTACACTTCATGAATATTTCTCTATCAATCAAGTGTTAAACTGAAATAATTTTGTCAAACGGCAGATTTGACATAAGACAGGCAGAAAATCGCCGTCTTGGAAACAGTGACAATTTTTCTTTTGCTTGTAACTTTTTTATTAATTCAATGATTCTAGCCCAGTTGGTGTTATCATGTACGTGAAGCTCTAGGCAACATACCATATTAATTTGATCTCTATTGAATATTGACACCATAGGACACCTAAAACCACAAGGGTTTTGGAAACGGCGACAGTTTTTTTTCGAAATGTTGGGTCGTTTTGGGATGTTTTATGCTCAAAATTACATACATATACTCGAGCTACAAACTTATAATTTCGGCTGTGGACGGTTCTTGGGGAGATAGATGCACATGTCTAAGTCCCTTTACTGTGGGGATTTACCCTTAAAAAATATAATTAGGTATGTCAATAAAAGACGGCAATTTATGAGTACTAAAGCTGGAGTCTTAACTAATGGCTGCAATTTTACCTCCAAAAAGGCAGAAGAATCTCACAGTACATATTTGACCAGATATCTAGTACAAAAGGCGAGAATGACAGTCAAAAGACCTTTATTAAAATTTGATATCCTAGCTGGCATTGAGGCATTATATCGTTCAATCTAGATGTAGCCCATGATTTTATTTTTCAGAATGCAATCATTGACGGCTGAAAATCGATGAAATTGGCGGCTGAAATAGATAACTAGAGATATAGCAATCAGCTTTAATGGTACTTCTATGCAAAATACTTTTAATTTACATTGGTAAGGTCCGATTTGAATGACAGATGCTTAATGTGTTCCCGTTTTTGTACAGATTATTCTGTTTCATTGTTTAAAGCAGCACCTCTTTTTATTTTAATTTGATGTAATGATTTGATGTAATAAATAATTATTTGGCCTGTTTGCGTGCATGAAAAGTGAAAAACTGTATTTCAATTTTTTCTGTAGAATTTAATAATGTATTTAATCAAATATACATGATATGATGCAACAAACCCCCCTTTCCCCCAATATTTACAACTTCCATCGTGCAAAGTAACTTGGATATTGCACTTTTGAACCGTTTTTCATAGAATTGTTGATGGCAACTAAAGACGAGCTGTAAAAATGATGTCACATCATACGACACAACACAACAACATGATAATGTTTAGTAATGTGACGTGGATATGAATCGAAAGTGCTCTAAACATGTATAAATATCTATAAAAAATGTTAATAAATTAACAATTAATAAAACCTAGGGTTGCAATGTTTACGCTTTTCCCTGGTTAAAGTTGAAAATATATGCATGCGCATTTTATTCAATTGCTGCGTGCCTGCATGGTATGTAAAACATCTGGGGCTAGGTGGCTATAAAAGACATTTCTGCCCGTTTAATGTCTAGTCGTCAATCTTATTTCACGGTGACGTCTGCTTGTGGTACTTTGAGCCTGTATCTCTGTATTTTAACAAATACATTGCACTCAAAAAGGCCTGTTCAATTATATACATACAACTCGGCTGTATTAATTATCCACGCTTTATTAATTAGTTTGTTAATCCACCTGCATGGCGGAACCGATCCCGGAAGGCATAATATTATATACTAATCGTGGATGTTCATGCCTCTTTAATTGTGCCAAGTAGAGAATTTTGCTCCATGCTCCCTTTGCTTCCCTTTCTCTCTTCTTCCTGATCCTCAATTAGAAAGATCGAACCTCTCCTGGCCTTTGGCTTTAGTTTCCTGAAACTACCACCCTTACCATCCCCTTTCCTCTTGCCATACTTGCTATCCTTCTTAGTCAGTGACATCAAATTTGCAGTGAATTTGCCGATCTTCTTAAAGGTGTGTCTAGGCGAGGGATCGGATGTATTAGGGAGCTGGTATCGCTGCTGTATCTCGCTGATGATACCCGTGTCAAAACCAACCGCTTCCTCTGTGTCATTTGGTGGTGGTAAGTAGTGATAGGCAGCACACTACAAAACACAGATGAAAACGACAACTACATTCCGCATTCGAAACCGATTTAACAGCTTATTACCTCAAAGGTTTATTAAAAAGGTTTAAACAGCAAAACACGGCCGTGTTACACCATGCAGATCATCAGTTGATATCCCAGGTAATATCGAACGTTCACCAATGTTCGCTCACGTTGGCAGATGGTTGACCTCAAGACAACCTCCGCCGAACGTTGCATAAGGGTAATTTCCAAACGTTGGGCTAGGGTATCTATAACACCTTCTCCAAACGTTCCACAAAGGTTATTATTAAACGAGGTGGCTTCTCTAATCATTGTTGAAGGGAGTTAATACATTGAAACATATATTAAATAAGCATCCCCTTTATTCCGTTCTTAGAACATCGCGAAGTGGCAAAGTTACAATGCATCCCGGACTGTGGTAATTGTCAGATAAAGAGTTGGTATATCGCTTACCTGTGTGCCTAGAGTTGCTTGTGGTGGTTGTAGGGTAGGACATGGTCTGTGTTTGGTACTACGTTTGTACGAGTTCCCAAGAACATTAGTTTTCTCTATATCCATAGCGGCTGTGGATCCCTTCCCGCAGTCACCGGCATTACTTCCAGCCCGAGGAGCAGACGTTACGATGGGAGGTAACATGGGTGGCAGTGTTTGTCCCAGTGGGGAGTCAGCCAAGGTCGGGACATCGGGCTATTGCCAAAACCAGAAACTATACTAACCACAATTGTTGAATTGTACATTTGCTCTTCTACTATATCATTAATTAAAAGAACAGATCCAACAAATTCATCATTTGTATTTGCTTACCTTGGTATGGAAGATCTGGAATCTAGTGAACCAAAGAAGAATGTTTTTGGCAAGGGACCAATTAAGATGTCGTCCTGCCTTAAATGTCCTGAGAGTGGTAGCCGATGAAACCCTCCTCACATCTGGCGGTATGAGACAGCCATGAACAGTTAAATCGTGTGGGTCTACGTCTGATTTAGGGTGACCTATCTCTAACTTTTCCCCTCCAGGCATCTTCCTCCCCGTCCACATACTCTGGGGTCCGAACACTCCGACAGATTCGCCGTGAAAATTCCACAGGCGGACAGAACAGTCACCGGACGCGCTCACGATAAAGATATCCCCCTCGATGTCAGCGAGGTCAATGGATGAGATGGGCTCAAGGTGTCCTCTAAATGAGTTGACCTGTGTACACAAATCCGGCGGTTTTAGTTTTTTATCGATAATCTTGACATGCCTTTGATCCGGCAGAGTAAATTATTGTGACATACCAGCTGGGATTCAACCATATCTAAAACTCACCCTCTAAATTATATGTTAGATAACTCACCTGAATAAAGATCCTCTTTAAAACAATCTAATTATTCTGTTCAATACAGTAAACTTACTAGATATGGACTAAGTATCAATTAACACGAATATGTATGACTGGTCACATCATAAGAATAGTTAATAGCAAATAACAAACTAGGCAGGCATGTATCGATACATGTAACCCAAGACCAAGGTTAGCGGACATAGATCTGAATCCGTAATATACCAGTATGTATTATAGACCCTCATAGGAAATAACTGAATACAATATGGCCCCCTGCGATTCATTGTCGATTAGACCAGGCTTTATAGATAGCATTTTCATGTATGCAAGCCGTTCAATACATGAATTGTACCTAATTATATTATGATATATATAAACTATTAAAGAAAATTGAATCAGAGAGACTGACATAAATGTACGTACGACGTCCGATTATTCGTGTAAATAGGATGTTCACAAATTGATAAATACAAATTTACAATTGAAAGGAGTTGGAGCTGGTTAAAACAAAACTCTCACTATCTCTCTATGAATATAATATATCTGGCCTAAAGCTAGATTTGTACGTTAACTATTGCCATGCCTGGTTATTCATTATGATGGAATTTATCAATTATTAGTATTAGTGTATATATTACAAACTTATTTTGAAAACCATACTGATGCTATAAATATTGACTCATGCACTCATACATGTTATCTGCAACACAGGCAAATGTATAATTCATAGTTGACATTTTAGAGTTGAATGATCGTAGGCTCTTGTGTAGTTAAATTTTACTGATACATTGTCGGAAAAATCGATGACGAAAGATCAAGTACACAAGAAACACTTGTCTGTACTTACCAAAATTGGCGGCTTTGCACAGTTTTGCAGGGTAAAAGTGCCTTTACTAGTTTCTATCTCTTCCTTTTGAAGAACACTAAATACAGGGAAGGTGTTATATATTTCCTCTCTCGCCGGATCGGGCTCTGGGTCTGATGCCATACAATATACATGTATATCCCACGTTCTGAAATGGAGCGAGTTATCGGATATCGAGTATTAATGCTTCAAAACACCAAATATTATTAAAACTAGTCACCAATAGCATTAATGGCACACAAGACGCTGGCAAGAACTATAATAGTGTAGATTGCATTTCTTCTCTGGTGAAACATAGCTCAGCTAATTTCACAGGGATGGCGCAAACCCGAAAACCTAGAGTAAACCCATAAGGCTGCGTAAAATAAATGATTAATTTCTCAAGCTTTTTATATATATGCGTTTATGTCAGTACCTGATATATCCCATGCTGTCTGCTGTAACAAGGAAATTGTTGTCTTTGGATATCGCAAGGGATGAGAGCGGAGTACCGGGGTCACACGCAGCAAGAAACTGTCCCCTTAAACAACCTTTATGATGCACTGACCAGGCTCTGATGTAACCGTCCGCACAAGCCCCGAGAAGATTAGCTGTGCGGGGATCTATCTCTCTTCCCTGCAAGCAAATGAAATACTATTAGAAAACATACAGTAGAAAAAAATGCAACTTTTGATGAGATAATTTCTGAGGTAATGATTATTTAATAGACAGGAAATGAAACTATTATTTGGCCATCAGAACCTACAATGTAAAGCTATGTAAGCTGATGATTTAGCAAATTGTTTTTTTAAACGACGAAATTGTACGATTAATAACTTAAATACTTACCATGATGAAGACTAGTTTCTCCACCGCTCTTGAGCGGATTTTGTAGGTGTGTTTATCGTCATCCGCCTCTTTCAGACCGTTGGATTCATCTCTGCTTGTGGTGTGTTGCGCCCAGCAGGGATCATCTGCAGATACCAAATCCCCGGCAAATGGTAATGTGGTACACATCACCAGTCTGCAACAAAACCGGTACACGTATAGAGCATATAGCATCACCGATATGTGGAAGATTAGTACGCTCTACTACATTGTCAAAGTGATATTTACATGATCAACATTATGCACTTGGACATTATTTGGTTATATAGTCATATATATAAAGAGGTACTATCTGAATTGACAGAGCTGAGAGCATTACTAACCTGTAAGTGTCTAACGACCAGATTATCACTTTCCCATCATATGACGAGGAGGCAATCATATGTGGTGGGCATTTGGCGAGTGACAGTATGTCGTCGTCATGGAGACGCTTTAGCCATCTTGTGGTGTCATCTTCAAGGTCATCGACGTAGATGGTGACACGTCGGTTCCATCCAGCGGTGATAATCTTAGATTCTGGGCATACGATCGACGTAATTTCTTTACCTGCGATTTCAAGTTACGGTAAGATTAAAGCTTACTGTTATTGATATGCATTTATCGACATTAATTTTGTAATCCGCCCGGGCAGATGCCATACAACGCGATACACAATCGATATTTAAAGTTTTGTTCCAGAACACTGGACTTCCTATACCGTTTTAGAGCTTTTTGTTTAGCTTACCCTTGTCGTACACGGGAAGTTCACGAAGACAAGCTCCATTGTTGAAGTTCCACATTTTAACGGTTCCATCCCGCATAGCGGTGATTAGACGTCTGAAAGTCGGGTCAAATGTGATGGCCGTGATCTCCACGTTTGTAACGATGCCGTTTCTGGTGACCGTGTGAGCCACAAACTGCATAGCTTTCTCGCCCGTGTACACGTTCCACACGCGAATCAATGAGTCCTGAGAGGCTGATACAACTTGCTTGAACAGTGGATTGTACCTGAAGAGAAGCATATATATAAACCAAATATAAATCATGATTGGACTAGTCTATAGTTTGGTCCGATCGCACCAAGGTACCAACTCAAGACTCTGAAAGGTTATATATCTTTTGAGAAGCAAACTCTGAATTGTACTCAAAAAGCAGCCGTATGTAGGGTATATAAAATACAGCCGTATATAATATAGATGTATATGTACAATTGGCAGCTTTTGCTTGACCAAACAGCAGGTTGAAGATAACATTATTTGTTACTTGTACTCCAAGTAACTTTTCGTAATACCTGACAGCAACGATTTTGGTTGCATGGCTCCATAGCCGCTGTTGTTTGAGATCTTCCGCCCTGTGCTCCAACACGGCTATGGTGGTGGTAGCCAAGGAGAGCGCTTGTCGTGTAGGGTGGAAGCAGGATGCACTCACTCTCCTCGGCCCCAAGTCTGGCAGCATCTTCCGGTAATAAGTCTGTATACACGTCTGTGTGTTCAGATCATGGATCCGGAGCTCCTGCAAAGGTGTTTTCTTTTTCGTATATATTAAGTTCATTTAACGATGATTACGATGATTCATCCTTTAAGAAGTTATAAGGGATCTAAAGTATTGCAATAAACTATCACTGATATCTATGGGTTTTATTCTGCAAATCAATCTCATTCAATTGATTCCACCGCGGGCTAAGCTTCTACTCAATGCAATATTGACCTTATTGTAACTCATAATCATAAAGTTGTATTTCGTTGATAGCATTTGTATCAGTATTTCCGAAGTACACGAGTGCACGGCTCAATATGGAAGCGTTGAATAAAGGTTACCTTGTTTTCGCCTATGCTGATGATATGCTCCCTGGCCTCGTTGATATGCACGCAGAGAATGGGAGATTTGTGATCTGAGAGTAGTATAATTGGTTTCGCTGGTACGTACGGGTTCCATACCCTCACCACTCCATCAAAGCCTCCAGTAGCTATCACGTTCAACTTCTTGGAGTACTCAAAATCATTAATACCGCGTGTCACCCGGAAGTAATAAGACTTCGTCTTTTGTTCAAGGTCACCAACCACCATCGCGGAATCCGTATCCTGTCGTGAAACAACCGCCGCCATTATTTGATAGAAATCTTCAGATTTATAGAAATCAGACGTCTTATTTACGTTTCAGTCCAGATTAACGTTAAAAAAGTGACGGAATAATAGAGAATCTTGGTTTACGTGCATGTAATCAAAGGCATGTTGACTGTCGACAGATTGTTGACTGTTATTTATAAGAATGTATAGGTACCTTGGAGCACGAAATAAAGCAACTTAGATGATGGGAGTAAGCTATCTCTCTGACAGGCTCCCCGTGTATATTTGGTAAATGCAACAATGTAACTTTATCCATCAATCCTTCTTTAATCTCCTCATACGGAAATCTTTCTCGTCCAGACTTGAAGCGTTTAGGGTTGAATTGGGTCATTGTCAGTGGTACCTGTGCAAACGCATCAATCATAGTAATATTATTCTATGTAACTGAAGAAGACTCATTATTTTAAGTTAAATGGCTCAGAGCCGGTAAGCAAAAGCTTGTTTAAAATCGTCCAGTATATCAAAGTTATACCTTTAATTTCAGAGCTGAGATACCTCCAGCGTCATCACCCCAAACGAGAAATGAATCGGTACCTCGGATGACGCTCATGTAGAACTTAAGACACATACAGCACGCCGGTAAACTGGTCATTCTGCTTATCCTATCAAACCTTTTGCCACCGAGGTCATAGAAGACGATGTCTCTGTTGGTAGTGGAAACCGCGATAGCGTGTGTCTGTGGCATACACACTAGGTCTGTCACCCAAACAGTTTGTCCCTGTAGTTATTCATGTATATGTTATATGATAGATAACATGCATCAGGGCGAAGTTTAGATTTACATCGGCAACCAAACAAGTGCAGTCATACATTTGATCAAAATGTGTATGTGAGTGGAAGAGTAGTACCAGTTTTAAAAGTGCGCAATTTGATTGTACCTTAGGTGATGTTGGCTCTACTCTACGCGAGTAGAGATACTTCCAGTCGGGAGACCAGAAAGAGATCACGCCCTCCTGCGACATCGCCAGGTATTTGCCACGAGTCTCTAGTACAACTCCGGCGGACGTCACCTTGGGTAGAAACTGTAGGCGTCTGATGGAGTCTCGGTGATCGGCGGCATGGGAGCTTGCGTCCCGCGGGAATGGCTGACGCGCTTCCACTGACATGATATCTTTCTCCCTACATTCTAACAGCATGTACGTCAAATATTCGTCCAGGTCAACAGTTCCATCACAGTTTGTATCAACCTAGAAAAGTTGATGATTAGTTCCTTTACTTCTCAGTACACACAATGTAATTACAATAAACATGAACATTCAGCCATTGTTGTAATGGTCAGATCGAGGCAATGAATTAATATATTTTATATTTGAAAAAGATGTCCGTGTGCATGTGCTGATAAATCATGAAGCTTGATATAAATACGCTTTGACGAATGATACACTAAAAAAGCCTCAATAAACTGACAAATTAAAATCCGCCGTCATCATGTGAGACATACAGCAGTTTAAATTATACTGATGATTACGTGAAAGTTGGTTCCATACTTTCATGAATATCATATCCAGCTCACTGTCGGTCAGAGACGTATTGCCAAGTGTTGACCGCATAGCCACTCGGAACTCCTCCATATCCAGCCCACCTCCCCCATCCTCATCCGCCTCCTGGAAGATCTGCTGCAACTTCCTCAGCTGGTCGTTAGTAAACTCATCCTCCAGCTGGGTCTCCTCCTGCTCCTGAGGTCTGAACGGCTTCTCCTGCTCGTTACTCTGCTGGGACGTCTGCAGCTGACCTAGTTTAGCGTTATCGGTTTGTGCTGTACGGGCGGCTATATCAGGTAGAAACGTTTTACCCATCAGATCTGTGGAAACAGCGGCTAGCGTAGCCCTCCTGGCCCGCTGAGAAGCCATAGGTGGTGGTAACTGCCTAGAGCCACGCCTACCAAGGGTCACCTCACCCGCCATCGGTGGCAATTGTTTAGAGCCACGCCTACTCAGGGCCACCTCGCCCGTCATAGGCGGCAGTTGTTTTGAACCACGCCTACCCAATCCCTGGTCGGTACCCGTTAATTGTCGGGAATCTCGCCTCGCCAGGCTGTTTAAGCGCGGATCTGACGGCATTCTGCCTTACGTGCACTCAACAACGTACTGAACGTAAGGTCGACGTAATACGTGATCGAGTGGTCAAGGACGGATGATTCTTCTGTCTTAACAGTATGACGTCATAATGATAAACAATTAGCAGATGACAATAGCATCTTTCCTATGACGATTCTATCGCGGGATCGCTTTCACTCTCTTATCAATCGTGTACAAAATTCAAGATGTTAACACGAATATGAACGAATGTATTGCTCAATTAATTTTTGTTCACGCTTCAAACCAAAGTCAGTGTATATATGGTCTATTGCACTATCCCTAAATCTGGACTTTTCAAACTCATCATCATTACTCATCATCATTAATATGATACTAGAAATAAGTACTGAATCAATTACATATATGATTAAGGTGTATTGCGATGTTACTTGTTAGTGTAAATTGCATGAGCACTCATATTGGTAAATTACTGGGTCCGGACTTGTTCACGAAGTAACGTAAAGATTGTTGCGCCGTACTCTAAACATCAGTTCAACATTGATGTATTATATTCTCCATTACCTAATTATTGATTCCATTAAGGGTCAAGCCGCTACGTAATAGGGCAAAAGATTCCACTGAGGTTTCTGTTGTAGAATTATCAACCCAGCTGTATGTTGCTTTTTATCGGCGCAACAAGCTTTAGGCTTACAATATTTTACTTTGGATTCATGAATGCATCGTTCGTTTGATTTTTCATAGTAATCCTTTTGGCATCTTCACAATGTGCAAACAAAATTGTTAATATCAGAATCTTCAATCTGTTATTTGATTTGAAATACAACACGCATAATTCTCCTTATTTTCATTAATGTGCTGAAGCTAAATACACCTAACAATATGGTATTGTTTCTATTTGAAATTGATGAAAGCCGTTAATATTTGAAACTTGTAAGCAAACACAATACTTATTTATGATAAACGTAGCAGTGATTGTTATGACGAATAATACATTTCGTCATCATATCGGAACAACAAAGCCGCTTCATATCACACGATACTTTACTCTTTTCTTAAAGTTCATCGATAAGAGAAAAACATCTATTTTAATTGAATTAATCTAATAAATAATATTTACCCATATCAAGTATTTTACCTTTTTAGTCAGACAGGAGAGAAAAGGAGAATTTGAAACGTTACGCGTAATTTTTGCTAGAAGAAAAAGAAATGGCTCGAAGAGGGGCGTACTTTTGTATCATTTTACTAACTCTTGTGGCACAATACAGGTGTACTGTGCATATTTGTATAACACGATTATATCAATATATATCCCTACAAATTTAAGAACTTTGGTTATCTTCTATCTTGAAATGGCTTGTGGTGAATCATTATCACATGGTGTTTTTTCAGGTGCAGATCTTTGCCCAAACAGGTGGATCTACTATCAAGGTGGATGCTACTTCAAACCAGCTATATCGACATCCCGAGAGCTGCAGGCAGTTAGTTATTGCAGGACACACCATGAAGCTCTTCTTTTGTCAGCTAAGAGGACAGATGACATTGAGTATCTTAGTAAGCTTAGCCGATGGGAGTTTTCTTAAATAAGCAACTAGTGATATTTAAAATCCCTGAATACGAATATGTACGTGGTTATCATAATTAGAGCCCTACCGTCACCTCCTTTTGCATTTAACACGGATAGAACGCACCGGCATTACCAATATGTGGCTAGATACTGGAGGTAAGATTCTTGCAACACGGTGCAATGCTATAAAGCATATAATGATCCGATTTAAGATTCACTGATATTTTACAACAGATTGGTCGATAATGGGACATTATTCTGAATATCAGTTTTTACGACAGATAGATTGCATGGGACAGGGAGAAAACGTTGTCTCGCGTGGTTTGCTTCGGAAGTCCCAGTTCCATGTGACGGTCAACGCAAATCTAGAACCTTTGTGTGCTTCAAAATCATTGGTATAGTTTCGATTTAGAATAATGTTTGTTATTAGGTCCAAGACTTATCTATTTTCCGGAGATAGTTTTTGTTTTTCGAAAGCAGAGACTACAACTGCGACTGGACCATCAACATATCCAGACGTACATCTGTGCTCGTCAAATGTCCATTCAAATTATACAGGTACGTACATGTGCATGCAGAAACAGATATGTGCAATTTGTCTTTCTAAGCTAAGATAGCTCACATATCGAATTGGCATGAAAAATACGATTTGTGAAATTACAGAATATAAGTTTGCAGAGAATGTGTCATTGAATTCTAGCAACTCACATCGTACATCAAGTATTAACATTTATAATTGCTATCCCATTCTTTTCATAATATCTCGTGTGTATACGGGTATTGCCCCATAACTTATCATGTATGATTAGGACTGTGATTAGTATACGTACTTATAATTGAGACATGCTATTGAAGTTGATTGTATAGTGAATTGAGTTTATTATAATTTGCGCCACATATTATATTTATATAACAAACATACATTCTATTAGTATTTAATTAACCCATACATTGAAATTCAATTACCACGACAAGCATTTGCTCATATCTGATAATCAGCTTTACTATTTTAATGATGTTGCTAGAGATAGGGTTTAGCAACAACTGCTTGATCCTGTAAACATTCTTCCACACTGGTCAGAGTAATGATAGTTTAACCTATTTAGACACTATATGGTGCGTAAGATATCTTTTATTGAAATCCAAATATGCATTTGTACAAAACAACATAAGCTAATAAATTAATTATAATATCTATTATTCGTTATTATGAGGTAAGTATTTATTCAACAAAATTTATAAAATAAGCTCTATGAATAGTACGTAATAAGTCTTATCAACCTCTTGTAAGCTAGATCCTACTGGTGTTCTCCGTCTCTATGAATTTAAATGCATAGATGAATATTGCTGAGGAATCAGAAACGCGGAGGACGGTGAAGTTGTATAGATATTGAATGTTCGGCATGACAGCGGAGATTTAACAATATGTAGTAATTTTAACCTGGTGGTTAAGGATACAATAAGTTGGATTGATGAGCAATTGACGATTTTGTCAATTATCAATAGCATTTTAAATTATTAACCCCACCCTTTCCAAGCTAGCCCCATCCGTTTCCCGTCTTAATAATTAACCTGCTTCTCCCGCTGCAAGCTAATTCCCATTGTTTCCCTGTCATTTCATTATCCTTGCCCGCCAACAGCTACCATATTTATACTATTATCATATCTATAGTAACTATAAGTAACTAAGTATTTGCCTGTTTCAGTAAATTGGAGACTGCCATACAAAGCAAAGAAATCTGTTTATTACAGTGAAATAAAGACCAGTGGTTAAGTTCATAGGCTTTTCTGCGCTTCTCTTTCCTTTCCACCAGTGACGAATATAACTTTTACACGATCTGGCTAACCAATAACTAACCGTTTTATCTAAGACATGAGCCCCTGTATAGCTGTTTAATTCCCCTGTGCTTGGTTCATGGAACAAACGTGACTACAATCGAAGGACTCGGGAGCACATCTACACAGCTCCATCCCATTCAGGTACGGTGAATCAATTCACCTGTCATTGATTCATGCCGGTAAACGCAAACGTTCCATTCCAGTTGGCGTATATCAATCCTGATTCACGTACTATCTTATCTTTTCTAAAGAAAGCTATAGCAGATCACCATGGCAGCCAATATGGATTCTGCACACCCGGAATGGTTATGTCTATGTGTGGCCTCATCTGTGAGACGAAGACGGATGGAGGAGTACCCGACATTGAGGATGCGCTGGCAGGTATAGCAAACCCAGACAGGGAACATATATACATGCACAATGCTTGCGACGTGTATATCGTATTATAGCGAGCTGTATAAATTTGGGTTGTAGCCCGGCAAATCCTCGCACTTTTCTACCATAGTCTTTCATAACGCTCAGAGGAGAAGGCAATAATGTCCGCATGTTTTATTCCTCGGTGAAAGAGAGGGAGTCTCTTTGTAGCCCAGAATTTAGTTCGGTTATTTCCCCGGTTCAATTTGAGGATAAAACAAACAAATCGTGGCCAGCGCTGTTTTAGCATATAACAATTTACCAAGTTATGACTTCACATCCAAATCACCATTTATGTACACCTTTGATCTGTTGATAATTAATGCTTCATACAAGGTAACTTATGCAGATGCACAGGATATAGGTCAATTCATGACGGATTTGCCTCAGTGCTGTCCGAGGTATGTTCTCTGTTAGATTTTATATCTGAGATGTGTCTGATATACGTTTAACAAATTCTAAACGAGTCAATCAGGTTAACATTTGTCTTATTATTCAGAATGATTATGATAAAATGACCACTCCTTCCAACACATTGGCAAATATTCATGAAGAACTGAAAGTAAGACACAAACCTATCTTGTGTTTGTTAAAATATCGTAAACAAGGTTAACAAGGTTTGATCAATCTGAACCTGAAATACACTATTGTCCACAGGCCGTTTCCTCAGACGGTAAACCAAAGACATTTCGCGATGGGGAAAACATTTGGTACATTACTTCGTGCCTGGACGATGTGTTGAAATTCAAACATGAATACCCAGAAGCTTATGTGTCACAGGGATGCACTGTTTGTAGTAAGTCCTGTTATCTTTGAAAATGTAAATGCCTAAGTTAGACTAGACTACGCAAACCTGCTATATATCTACTTATTATTAATTTACAAATCTATTGATAGGTTCTCTATTCAATGCGAAACAATCGGCAGTGCAAGTCGTTTCTACCTCTTCGGTGCTGGAATTACACCACATTGAGAGAGAAAAAGGATCAATAGTCATTGGGGCTGCCATAGCGGTGTCTTCTCTTCTTGACATTTTAAGAGAAGGTGTGAATCGTGTTATCCTGCGTTTCGGAAATAATCGTTTACATTTTACTGCCAATACGCTATACATCTTGTTATACGTGTAGTTCTTTATCGACTTTTATTTGTTGATTCAGAATTTCTGGCACTTGATTCATTAATTGATACCATTAAAACAGGATTTGGTAGCGCTCAAATCAAACATGCAGCTGTGAGCCAGTTTTCTTCATTCATGTCAATGTCGTCAAATATGAATTTCTGAATATGCTGTAATTTTAATCAGAATACTAATAGTTTATTTCAGACAATCGGAGGAAATATTGCTCTCGGTAGTGGTAGGTCTGATTTGGTGGTAGCTCTTGCTGCGTTAGGTTGCACCATTCATGCCCAGTCTATAGGTAATTTTACCAGGATTTAGTAAGCTTATCAGCTTATTCTGCATCTGCCACTTGTATCACGAGAGTCTCCTTAACTCATGCATTCACGATTATCGTATGCATCTTTAATTCGTCGAAAGGTGGAATGAGACGGATATCCATGGACGAAAGTCACCTAGGATCAGGAAGTGTCCTATTAGGCGCGAGTGAAATAATCACTGCTATTGAAATACCGCAAATGACTAAGGTGAGCGCATTGATTGAAAATGAGAAAATATAATATGAAATAAATCCGTTTTTTCCCAAATAGAGCGCTATAGCTATGAGTAATTTATCCAACAGGAGGATCATTTTATGATGTACAAGCAGTTGCCCCGACCTGGTGTTAGCCATCAGTTAAACACTGTAGTTACCATAGCTGCAAAGCTTACGATAGTGGAGAATGTGGTACGAGATATCGTCGTGTGTTTTGGTGGCGTCGATGATCACGAGGTGTGGGCCGCGGAAACCAAAAAGGCACTGATGTCACTGTATGAAATCTTCCGACGCATATCTTTATTCAGCAGAATACTAACGAATATAATATCAACCTATTCTGTTTAATTCGATGCATTATAGAAACATAGTAGATCAGACCGCTGAAGAACTTCAAGTGGTTATGGAGAAATCCATCCGAGTAGATTGTGACAAACTGCAAAAAGGTTCTAATAGCTCAACTTCCAAGATTCAGATCTTAACCCACATTTTAAGTAAAAACTTAAAGGACATCACTGAAGTAAACAAACTATCTTCATTAAGCATATATTGGAAAGTGACCGCTCAATCACTGTCCACTAACATACTTGACCATATCTGATGCACAACTATTGTACTGATTCTACATCAGGGTAAAAGTCCATCTGCATGCAAAACAGTTGCCCCTGAGCAAGGAAATTTAATTTACCAACAAGTCCCTGATAACCAAGCGAAGGATGATGCTGTGGGCAGACCGATTGTTTATCAAAGTGCTAACAAGCAAGCAACAGGAGAGGCTGTTTATGTGGACGATATACCTGAACTAAGAGGTGTGAGCCAATAATGGAGTAATTGACTAAACCATATTTCGGCAAACTCACTTTTTAATTAGTTTTTTAAGACATTTTTACGCTGATTACATGAAAATTATATAAAATATTTGTCGGAGTGACGTTCTGTCCCATTTGCAATATTTTTCAAACTCCTTATTCTATTGGTAGGAGAATTACAGTTAGCTTATGTTGGAAGTAAGCGAGCTCATGCTATCATTAAATCAGTGAACACATCAAAGGCGTTAGGTGTGGCTGTGGTCGGTTACCTAGATCATAAGGACTTCAAACCCACAAGTCGTATATTTGCGTCAAACGAGGTAACCGTTATATCTTACGAGACTAGGATATGGATCAGCAAATCTTAATGTGTTAGATTAGCTCAGTGCTATAATGTGACATTAGCACGGTTATGTTCTCATATGTTCAGATCCTGTACTACGGCGAGCCCATCGGTGCCATACTTGCCGACACAGGGGAGGTCGCTGAACGTGCGTCTAAACTGGTTGAGGTCGAGTACGAGGACCAGTCATTAGTATAGAAAAGGCTATAGAGGTCGGATCTCTGTTTAAGTGGCAGAAAACTGAGTCATGTGGAGATTTGGATGCAGGTTTCCAGCAAGCTGATCACGTGCTAGAGGGAGAAGTAAAGACGGGAGCCCAAGAACATTTCTACCTGGAGACACATTCAAGTCTGGTAGTTCCTGTGGAAGACAGAGGTTTGGAGGAGTTCGTGGGAACTCAATCGCCATCTCACTTTCAAGTATGTCAACTAACGTTACTTTCATTTTTAAAAAGCACGATAATTTTCATTGACCTAAAAAAAATAGTTTCTAACATTGGGTGCATATCAATTATTTGTACCTGTCTACGTTATGTAGCTGTATTTGGCAAATATGCTTGGAATAGAAGCCAACAAAATTCAGGTCAAGACGAAGCGGATTGATGGGTGCTATTTATAATATACATCTATGGCCATTCTTTGCCAAAGTTTGTGATGTACGTATTATATTCAATGATTAACAAATATATATTAAAATTTTCCGAACAGGAGGAGCATTTGGCGGCAAATATATGACCCAATTTCCATTTCTCGGAGCTATACCATCTGTCGCTGCAGCAAAGTATCTAATAATGCTATTTCGTTTGTTAATAATGATTCTGTCACAAAAAAAGTGAGAGAAAGGTTGTTGATGAGCGTAATCACATTTTCGGAATATAACATATACGCGTGTTTTGATGATAGGTTTAAAAGGCCAGTGCAGTGTGTACTTGACCGAAGATCCGATATGATGATGTCTGGAGCGCGACCATCTTACCTGGCAAAATATAAAGTAAAATCACGCGCATCTTAATAGCATCAAGAAATTCCTATCTGCATTTGGCTGTCAAATGACCTACCATCCAAAGGTTACCTTAACTTTTATGAATGTGTTGAACATTGCTTCATGTTGATACACTTAAGATGTGATATTCTACCTTTAGATAGGTATGGTCAATATTAATATGTGTACAATAATCGGAAAAGTTGTTTTGGTCCTTAATAGTCAATGGCAGAACTAGGGATGAGGATGATGGATAACTGTTACAAGACACCTAACTGTAGTGTCACTGGTCGCCTTTGTAAGACAAATACAGCGCCCCCTGCTGGCATGAGGGGATATGGAGTTCCAGAGGCACATGTGGTCACAGAGACATGGATGTCTGAGATCGCGTCTATTCTGCGTATATCAGATCAACAGGTTTGAATGATGAGTCGTTTGCTTTCAAACAGATTAGTGAATAGAGCACCATAAAGTACAAACAGTCCGAGTCCAATGGTTTCCCAGAAATTGCAAGCTCAACGGCCATTTATTAAATCCTGGTGACTATTAAATGACTGGTGAAAACGCCTAATTCATACATATCAATATTCCCAGGTGAGAGAGTTGAACATGTTCAAAGAGGGAGACAGAACTTTAAGCGGAGATGAGTTAAAGGGGTTCCTGGGTAAAGCTTGCTGGGATCAAGTCCTTATACAGAGTGATTATAAAATGCGACTGGAAGAAATCAATGAATTTAACAAGTTAGTGGACTGATAAATATGGCATAGCATGTGACAAATTACTCGTAGTAAATAGGTAAGGCCGGTTTTAAGCTCTTTAGAATAAAAACGCATGTTATTGTCCGGAATGGTGGGTTGACCGATGGAAATTTCGCTTTGTGCAGAGGCGTAGTAAAATATATATTATATCGAGCATAATGAATTCGTATGTACCCAGAACTCATTCAACTAAGAAGAAAGGACTTGCCATCGTACCAGTTCGTACGTCTACAGGATTTGGATTATACGGTAAAAAGCTCAATCAGGTTAGTTTGAAGAGTAAAATTCGACTTCCCTTTACCTGGCTGTCCAAGTGAACTGGCTACGTAGTGTCAGTCGCATAAGGTAATACAAATTATGAAAAAGCTTTATTTTGTAGGCTATGGCTTTGGTTAATATCTACCAAGACGGGACAGTACTGATTAACCACCATGGAGTGAAGGTAGGGCAAGGATTACAAACCAAACTCATTCAGGTAAGCTAACAGAAATTCATATTATATACATAGGAGTAACCGCCAAACGGGGATGTGCATTCGTGTTGAGATGATGGCGCTATATTCTTGGTATTCTCAGGTCGCCAGCAGATCACTGGGAATACCAGTAACAAAGATACGCATCTCTGATACAAATACAACCACATTGGCAAACGGTTCCCTCACTGCTGCTGATACCGGCTCTGATCTCAGCGGAAATGCTGTTATGGTACCTTGTCATCATAATTAATTTCTAGCAAAAGACTGATTCATACACGATTGCTTGCTTATTGTAACTTGCGCATGTAAATTAGACACGTTGATTTCAGATTGCTTGTGAAGCGCTTAAAGAAAGATTAAAACCTGTAATGGTCAGAAATCCTGGTATAGCATGGGAGAAAATTGTACGTTTCTATGCCACATTCTGTACAAAATTATAACTGCTACTGTAGGAAAATAAGTAAAACTGATGATGAGATTAACCGTGATTCACCGCATGTTGATCGTTAATTACACAGGTACAGGCGGTGTACAATGAGAGAATTCCTCTCAGTGAACTGGGACATTTTAGGTACTTTTGGTCAACATCTTATTTAACAATGCAAAACTCAAACATTTCAAACAAAATCCGTAACTGTTATCACTGATAGATTTCAAACCATGAAGTCCCTATTCAACAGGCAAGGAATTGAAATAGACCGTAAATACATGTGGCAGGAGGGAAATGAAAATTACAATCCTTACTTCATCTATGGTGCGGCAGTCTCGGAAGTGGAGGTCGACAGTCTAACGGGATATCATAAAGTAAAAAATCATCTTTATTCACTCATCGTTTAACAACGTTTTATAAGAACTGTTTATGAATTAATCTCCATGATTCAGATTTTGAAAACCGACATTGTTATGGACGTGGGCAAGAGCTTGAATCCCGAAATCGACATTGGCCAGATTGAAGGAGCGTTTATACAGGTACGGCCGGCCATGCATGGTTTTGTCTAGCTCTCTCTCTGTCCTTGAGTCTACCTCGGAATTCTACTTTATGCTATCCTCAACACCAATTCGATTTTTATACACGCCTTTATAGCTATAAGATGTGTGGTCTTTTAATTTAAGTTTTATGGACTTCTAACACTCGAAGAATATAAGTACACAGATGATGGGAAACTTTTGGTTGAAGGTCCAGGAAGTTACACCATTCCTGGAATACACAACATACCACGTCAGATGAACATCGCTCTGCTGAAAGACTCCACGAACCCATTTAAACAATCTGTCTATTCATCAAAAGCTATAGGACAGCCTTCTATGTCGCTCAGTATATCGGTATTTCTGGCGATTAAGATGGCGATAAGATCTGCCAGAGAAGATGCCCGCATGTCAGAAACATTCAGACTTGATGCACCAGCAACAATGGACAAGATACTTTTATTGTCATGTCTTGGGAATATCACAATGTAAAACAATTGATTTGTATTAGTATTAACCACAAAGACATACTCATTCCACAGTTGATTGATATAAAAATATTCAATTTATTTTAACAAACATGTCTTTTGGTCATTCTCATAATTCCTAATGTGAATTTATCATAAACGTCAATCTTATAATTTGCTATTTACTTTATAAAAATATTGTAGAACAGTCTCCATAAGCAGATAAAGGGCCTAGGTACGAGAAATAAAATGGAAATTGGTCAGAGCTGTTTCAGTGTTTACATTACTTACCAAGAATCGGATCTCAAAGATGTTTGTATGGATCTTGAAAGAAATGTATGTTTTAATATTAGATTCATTTATTCAGCCCCCCTCTTCTGGCATTGAGAGTGAAAACTTTCCCTGCGGATTCTTCTCCCCCGTAATGCTCCCTCATTTCCTCTGAGAAAACCATCGGTGTGAACACGACCCCCTCAAAGCCAGCCTCCTGGAAAGCTTCCTCCACCTGCCCTCTGTTGAGACACAGCCCGCTAAACATCTTTTCTCCTACCTGGTACACTTTAAACTCCATAAATCCGAACACAGCGATAACCCCGCCAGGTTTCAGAAGCGACCACAGCCTTTTCACGTTCTGTTTGTAAACGGCATAGTCTAGACTGGAGGATTCTAGGCAGGCACTGCTGGTGATCCCGTCAAATAATCCATGATCTGGACTAATCACTGTTTCAGAGAGAACGTCACAGTGGATTATCTCCTTAATACGGGACCTCAAGCGCTTTTCTATCTCACCTGACCTGTAAGACAAGCTGATTTTTAAAAGTGACAGCGTCAAGACTGGAAATCGCTGTGATTCAAATGTATCGTATTTCACCCAGCTGAACATTTTGTCTTGTGAATTGAATTTCTTGAAAATATGATATGTAGTGTGGGCTAATGATATGAGTTGTTTCAGGGGGAAGAGGTTGTAAACAAGATGTTCGTACGTAAAGCGTTTGTTGGAGGAAACTTTGGTCTACCTGTATTCTGGGTACGTGTGATAGATGATGATGGTTGAATTCGGGTGGTTGCAGTGGTGGGCCTTTTCGCCGGGGTTGGGGTGGGCTCGTAATGGAGAGAGGACCACTTAAAGCGATGAATCCCGGGACATTGCGACAGCGGCTACACGGTGGTTGATGATTTTCAATGATTAGTTCTCCCGGAAGGGATCGTAAATGATGTCCTTTGATTGGCGTGAATGGTGGAAGATTTGTCGGGCGGTTTCAAAGTTTACTTGAAACCAGCACTAGAGTAGGGTGCACATGATTAATATAGGAATGCCTCTGTCGTTGGCGGTAGCTGATGTTCAGTGAGAATGGTTACTGGAGGGGACTAATGGTTGTTATTAGCGTTTTGGAGATGACTTTAAACAATAAAGCATTTTTTGACTTTGACTTGACTTTGACTTTGACGGTTAGGGCAGCTGGCGGGGGTCATTAATGGTGGCTGCTGGTTTTAGTGGATGGTGGCGTTGCAGTGGGGGAATTATCTGGAGGGAATGGCTACTGGAAGAGGTAGTGGATGACTGATGAATGTCATGAACTACGGGCAGTTTGAGATTTTTTTACTGGATACTCGAGTGTATGTGAGATACTCACGGTTTATCTTCTAGCTGCCCCACAACTTTAAAGCAGTGTGACCAGTCGTTAGCTTCAGGGGACTTTCTTGCCCACCTCTCCAAAGATTCTCTGCACTTGGTTGTATAATCGCTTAGGAAGATCTCCGTATAAACTCTGCTGGCGCTGATTACTGAGTGAATACTCGGCCCAGTACCTACATCCAAGAGGCGGGGGCCGGTCGGGGTGACTAAAGCAAGTACATTAACACAACATATCACATAACAATTCTAGAATCTTAATCAACAAATTAAAGTTGTACTTTACTGCCAATGTCGATACACCAAGGCTTTGAAATCAATAAAATTTAGTTCCACGCGTATAGTAATTTTAGGACTCATATTGAACCACCCAATTTAGACTTTGATAATGGCCTGAAAATATTATAACGATCAATTCAACCTCCTCAAAAGAGAAAGTTCAGAAGATATAATCTGTTAGCCAGCTTATGTTATTAGATCTAGAATGCCTATTTTGCACCTTTTGGACCATAACTCCGATGAACTTGTATTTTGACAAGAGGCCACGGAGCACCCTATACATTTAAATGAAGATACTGTCTTTGATTGTTTTAAATGTTATCTAAAGCAAATGTCTTACGCAACGATGCATCCCATGTACACGTCTATATAACGAATAAATTAAGTAAACCTAAATGTACCGATACTTAAATGGGCAGTGTAGCGCGAAGGCCTTAGCATGCTCATCAGTGGTATTTGAATTAAGTACAATTCGGTCAAATGGAAATTCTCAGAAGCTTTGATAAAATATACAAATATCGCTTTCAATAACTGCATATGAACTGGGTTCAGTGCGTGCACTCTGTTACTTTAATCGATGATATAATGTGTCTGATATTCATTGGTGGTAAATAGGTGTTTCGCATGTTTTGTCGGACATGATATTTTACATATTCGTGTTGTATCAATTGAAGTGACCATGTGATCACTAATCAGAAATTTAGTTCTTATAATTAATTGTAAGTGGAATCTTGTATGATCTATAGACACATCTATGCCATATTCGATGCAGATAACCGACACTAACCTTTCGAGAAGATCTCGTGGAAATCCTTGATCAACTTCTCGGGGTAAGAACCGGCCTCTATAGTGCTGAGATAAGTCTTATAGTAGGCGTCTGGCTCGAAATGGTCTTCATAGTCTGAACTTTTTTTCCAGAAAACGTCTGTCCCATTATCAAATTCGTTTTGCATCATGTGGTTGTTCTGTGTGCCGACAACTTTCAAAGCAATCGTAATGTTAGAAGAACAGAGCAACGCTTTACCTCAACCTGTTTGGGATGTTGTCGTTGTGGGAATGAGTTTTTTGTTCAGAACTGATGGAGACGGTAAATATAGAAATGGGTCATGAGAGAAGGTATCCATGGCAAGGTCAGCTCCCTTGTTTGCTTTATATAATACTATGTTTTATACCTCGTCATCTGACCTTAAAAGGCCGCAATCTTTGCATGCAGCTGATGCGTCGCCCTCATTAAATCATTCGTCTTTTCACGCATTGTCAACGTGAGTGAGTCTCTTCAGAATCAGTCAAGACCATATCCCTCTTCACAAGCTATATAACCCAGCCATTAAACACCCGTGCGACACCACAGTGATTCGGGTAAACTAGCTAGAGGTAAAAAGTAACATAAAATTAAGGCGTGTTGACTTCGACTATAATTTTACAGAGGATCGCTAAATTAATTACCAAGTGGTATTGATAACTAGAATTTGCATTCAATAACCTCCTCAGGTTGTTTAAATAAAAGAACAATACTACTTTGCATGGCATGGTACATGGCATGTTTAGAATTAAGGGTATAGTATGGTTATATAAACTACCTGATAATGATGGTAACATAGAATATGGTTACAAGGTACATGAATAGCATAGTTTATACGCCCTCCGGAAAGTAAAGTAATTATCGAATGGTAAATTATTGGTATAACATGATGTAGTGGATGGGAAGGAAACTGATATATATAAAAAAAAATTATTTAACAAAAGGGCAAGTGTGATCGCAATTATAATTGAATACTCATGCACGCCTCTTATATATTCCTTTAACCAGTTTAAATCGCACGCTCGTAATTAATGATTGGTGATAGACAGTGGTTGTCATTTATTCACGTGAAAGAGAGTACCGTGTCTGATGTGCTACACTGAATAAGGGACTTTTTATTGGTACGCATGAGTATTCTGTGCATTCTTAGACTTATTAACGCATAATAGCATCTGATGGGTCAATAGGTCAATCATTGATAAATCACCGCGTAATTTTGTTAATGAAATAAAGTAATTTCGTGCTGCCATTGTCATGACGAAAAAATCACACGAGACGTTTTACGGCCATCTGGGACTGACGACTATTTGTATAACAAAACCATTAACCTCAAAAACATCTCAGAAATATTGGAAGACCTTTATTATGGCACCAAATACCGATAAGGTAATAAAAACTGATAGAATGGCAACACAATGGACACTAAAATTTCGAGAGAAAAAGGCGGAAAAATATAACAAATAGATTACGCATTTAGGGGTATAGCTTGCAATGTCCCCTGCCCCAGGTATTTTGAATATTCAAATTAACTTGGATAATTGCTCGTTCGTTAGATTATAGACGAAATCTAACAAATTCATTTCCAAGTGCCATAATTGATAAACCGCTGCAATTAATTGATATGTTGGTAAGAATTGCCAGGATGGGCGCTCCTTGGTGTTTTTAGGAGAGAATGGATAAATACCGGTCAGTGCATATTTGTGATAACGTCCTATTCTGCAGACTAGGGTGAGGTGATAAATGTATGTCAGTAAAATCTACGAATTTCAGGAAATTTCTGGATTTCCATGATAGTGTCATACAATTATGATATAGTTGAAGAAGACTGAAACGATTTAAATAGCTATATATTCGTAATTATATAAATATGGGTATATCGGGCAGTCGCTGAATGTTTTAAGTTTTATCAATGATAAACATTATATGTGTTATTAATATTAGGCTTCATAAAAGGCGTGTCTGCAGCAGATCACCTCACTGAGATTCATCACAGGAGTATAACTGCTGTAGACTCGCACAAGGTCATCAACATTTTATTCCTGGACGCATCGAAGGCCAGTATCTAATGCCTGAAAAGTGCACTACATGGGCTTCCGTGGACGTCTCCTGGACTGGCTGGTGGACTATCTCTCCTGCAGAATGCAGCAGGTTAAAATCTCGGG
>JAXGGS010019007.1:0-11191 GCA_035585475.1 Armandia brevis | reverse complement strand
TAATCTGAGTCTGTAAGTGGGATCGAAAAAAACAGGTTTAAAAAGCAACCTGGGTGCAAGTTTGCGCTTTGTAGCGTTTTTGGTGGAACACAGATTCGTAATGAATAATAAAACATTGGCCGCGACTAGGATTAAGAAATGTAACTACTGTATTAGGTATTTAACATCGGTATACATGTAGTTGATGAGTGCAAAATAGTTCAAAATCTAAGCTATACATCAAACTCAGGGTCAAATTCATCAGCTCAAGTGGTTGTAAATACAGTAAAATTTATACTCGAGGTGAAACCTCCTGAAATCTATTTAATTATCAATTACCGATGCTGAAAGAAGTCTCGGGCCATGTATTAAAGATCTCATTGATAGCTATTGAGGTGCCGATCGGACCATCTGTATCGGGATATGGATCCCGAATTCTAAGCTATTTGATCCAGGTTAATTGATGGCAAATATTACCATTAAGCACTGACAAGCTCTCCTTGACCTGACCAAGATCGCTCTGTGATGCTTTGCTCCGTGAATTAGGCTGGAAACCGATGAGGTCATTGGTAAGTTCAAGAGCTGAATAAATGATGTCGCTGTAGTCCAGTTGTTATCCTCAGGTTATTTAGACACAATCGAGCTAGTTTTGTAAAGGACATTCTTTCGGACAAGCACATGACAACCAAATTATAGGTAAAATGTCCACGATGCGGTACAGGCATTGTAATGGACAACGTCTACACCTGTCCGGTGTCATATGTCACAATCATCTATCATATAATCATATAATATGTGACAAGACGCATGTTACCTGAGGAGTAAGAGATCACACAGGTGAGCTAATGACATGTCCATACCTGTAGTGACCTTAGACCAGTAACATACGTACATACATACATTGTATATGAAGCTTATTGCAACTCACCTATCTGACGTCATTAATTAATCAACAAAGGTGTTATGGTTGATCTTCACCTTTGTGTATACATTATACATGCCGGGAAATCCCAACAGTATTAAGTTATTAATTACCTATTGTTAAGTTTAAACATGAGCGTGGCGACACCTGTATAATTGATTAATCTAATCAAAAGTGCCCTCGTCGATTCCCCCAGCGCTCAGGTACATGTATACACCAGTACCAGTAAATCAATCTGGCTTGACTAACTATACAGAAGTGCATTTAAATTCTTGTTAAAACTTCATCACATGCAGTCGAGTTGTTTACGAGACAGCAATTTCATGTAGTTCACCAATGACGAGAGGCACATCTTTGGAGTTTAGGATTTACACTCATAAAATGCCGATAAATCAACCATCGTAGAATTTGTCTTCGATGTTGTCCCACCTACAGTACATGCGTGTATTTGTTTCATCTGAACGCTGTTGAGAAAGTCATTCCATTCGGGAATCGATCGCATCTAGAATGTGATGGTTTTTCGCACATAAAGTAGCTCGTGTGACCGTCATAAACATATCCATAATGCAATATCACCACCCTTTTAAGTTGGCAACATTGCTTCTCGTATTTATGTTATTGATATAAATAGTTAAAAGACCATGGTGTGAGGAACATGTGGAACCACACGGTGGGTATAAAACTTGATTGATCACGGGCGGAACACATTTGCGGGGGTAAGGAATCATGGGACCGAAGCCTCCCTCCATTAGCTGGGCCCTTTTGTTCTGTTATCGAATAAAAATCATCCTCTGTCAGTGGGTTTTGTCGGAAAAAGTGCAGTACGGCAAAAGTTAATAGGATTTTTGTCGGGCTGCTGCACTCGTCGATAGCGTCCTTGGGCTGTCCTCTAGAGGCGAGCCCCGTAGCCCTGGCGTTCATCATGGAGCTAGTTACAGCGTTATGGTTCAGGGCTAACCCGTCGATCACCTGGTAATATTCACAAATCTGTTCTTATTTAAACATGCAAAAGCTGAAGCGGCATTGCGTGCAGTTTTATGCAAATTAGCAGGGTACGTTCGACTGAAGATTTTAATAAACCACATATTGCCAATTACACGTAATGCATATGGAATCTGCTGAACAATTGATTTCACCACTTTTAAATCCAGCATAGCGCCAAAACTATTGTCATCGCTTCAATACATCCTCAGCCTAAAATTGAAATACCATTCAAGCGATGGTATTCTAAGGACTTGAACTTCTAAATGTGTTGGAGACCTTTGCCTTTTACTATGCCAGGATTAACCTACGTGTTTAATTAATGCGGAATTCAGGTCTCTAAAATCACCCCACAGGTGGTTGAAACAGGTGGTTTTATCGAGGATCAGTGAGTACAGTTAGTAACTGTTAAACAATGGAAGATTTCCTTATTCCTCGTCATGAATTTTTCATGCATTGTTTAATTACCCCTCCATTTCACGTTGCCTGGACTCAACGGTTCAATGTGGCATGATCAGAATTCGATCTGCTGTGATCAGAAAATCAGTTGTTGAATCAGTCAGACAAAATCATGCGGGGAGAGGGGATCAGGGAGGATTTGCGATGGTTATTCATTGACATAGAGCGGGTCCCGTGAGTTTACAAAGTCATCACACCATGTGATTAGTTAACATAAAAGCACAAATACTAATCTATGCTGATCACATATGAACTTAGCATTTCTTGAAAAAAGACAATGATCTCGAGTTTTAATAGAAACCAAAGTGTTTATGTCGAAACATAGAAAGTAATCGTCGATTAGTCATAAATGTTTTATGCTGCAGACAATATGATGAAAATTTGTATTTTCTAAATAAATTGTATGTTACTTGAAAAAAAGATTAATCCATTATGTATATATACATAACCTCAAAGCACACCGTCATGTCCCACCCCTCCAGGTCATGAACGACAATCACTTTTACCCTGATCGTGTTACTTTGTATCGGATCTGAGCATGATTTCCTGTAATTTTCACAGGATATGAACCAATCATGCGCTCAGATGTCATTTTTTTCTCCTCGTTTGGCCCGGAAACGAGATATCCTCGTTGCCTTGACTTCTCAACTCATTTACCCCGAAGTCTCACGTCCTTAAAGAGGTTGCAAACACCCTTAATCTTCTGTTGCTATGGTGACGAGGACCGGTCGTAAGCAGCCCAGTCTCCGTGTCTCATCTCCCTTCTGTTGCCTGTCCCCAGGGGGTGATCTGTGGCGCCATGCAATAAATGTGGCGGGCTTTGGGCAGAAGCTGACAGGCTTTTAATGGAGATGCTCTTTCTCGGTAATAACTTGGTTAAGAAGTGAAGCCTTTTCAGATCTTTAGATTTGTTGCCATGTCATCAGCTCTCCTGGTACAAACCAAGAAAGACTATGAGAGGAATTTTATTACTTAACATTTGGTTGACCCACTTCGAGCAAAACATATTCAAGGTAGATTTGGTGTGTACTAGAATTATAATTGCCACCATTGGGCTACTTCACACTGTATTGACTAGAGATTTATAAACTTTACACACAATTACTGAATTCCTACGGCTCATGCCGCCCAACTTTATCCAATCACACAAAGCTTGTGTTCAATCAATCGCGATCGATTACATAGATTACCTGTGCGTTACCGATCAAGCGTGTCACATAATCAATCAGGCGTAAATATGTTGCCCGTAAGATCAAAGACATACCTTCATTATTGATAGTTAATACACGGCAGGTAAATGACATACCTGTAACCCCATCTTATACATGTCTACCTGTATACATATATATATATATGTATACATATATATATGTATATATGTATATGATATATATGTATACAGGTGAGGTTACCTGGCAGTGATTAGGTGATGTTTAATAAATCAGATATAACATGTATAACAATGGGATTATTTATCAGGTAGTATACTTTGATAAGGCACGTGTGTAGCGGATTAAACTTGAATGAAGTGTAACCCCTCGGTAATCCAGACATAAACCTGTAGTATGCACCAGCATAGATGTGGTATCTGCCACAGTTTATCCATGCCCACACATCTATTGTTATCTTAATCTTTATCTATTGCGTTGGATTAAGAGAACTGTATTAGTATCGTGGGAATTCGTACCATATTATATATACTATATTTATGTCATAAGATTTGGCCATGACATATATCTACTCACATTTATAAGCAAGGAAAGTTTGTGTGAATATGAAGTAGATATTATTAAAGGTTATAGAAAGTGTGGGTGGCTCGGTGAATGAGATCTTCATGAATCATTGGAGCTCTTGAGGAAATTGATTGAACTTTAAGTATTGCCGAACGCTCGGATGTTATTTTCCCGTTATAGATATCCATGATTCCTCTTGACAGTGGAAAAGAAAATTTCTGCCACAATTTTCATTTTACGCTCGCTACAGAAAGTATCACATGGAATAACTCGAATAACAATTGAAAATCTAAGTTTTTTATATTTGAAAATATCACTTTACGTTCATGGGTTAGATATTTTGGACATGTTTGACAGTTGTACGAAGTGCTCAGATTAGGTGTTTACCATTTAAACAATTCCTATCAGATGGCGAAGATGGCACACGTGTTACATAATACACGTGTATCTAATCATCTCACCTGTGATTACTATTCATGATATGTTGTGTAAACAAACAAACAATCAGGCGAGAACGGTAACACGTATTAGGCCTGAATATTTCACGTAATAATGGTGATAATGAATGTGTCATCTTATCCAACCTGTCACATATCACAGTAACTATTTGTTAGGTTATAAATACAGATATGGGTAGGCATACGTACATTTACATGTATATATGTGTGTGATATGTGCATTGATGACAGATATTTTAACAGCTCAAAACTTTGGATATTAATCTAACATATATGTGTTTATCGTTGCCAAAATAAACCGCTTCATATAATGGAATGATATATTGGTATTTGATCAAAAGAATCATTTTAGTTAATGTTCGATATGGCCCGAGGGGCAGTGATCGAATTATTTATACCGGTACGTACAGTATTTGGCTCAATACTTCACAATATTTTGGCTGCGATCGCCATGCATATCGAGGCCTATCAAATGTTGCACCACCTAAATGAGTTCCGACCTAGGACGAATAAGGACATGAACGCATTAAATTCAATCATTAGTTACAATCAGCCCAGTAAACATCCGCAACAGAGGCTCAATATCATTTGTAGAGTTTTTATAGTCAAGTTGACCTATCAAAAAACAACCATACATTTAGTTACCCGGTAAGAGTCAATTGTGTACCAATTGATATCGGTTGGGAAATAAAACTTGACAATTATCAAAAATAGTTGCTGTATTTATACGCCCTCAATTATGGCATGATACCACTTGATATTACGTTGGTTGCAAATAGCGGTCAGTTAATGCCAACATAATGGCGCATCGTTAAATTTAATTATGGTCAACATGATAACGACTCACGACTGATACTCTACTGATACTGTCAAATTGAGTGTCTCAATTCATACACTAACGATAATCAGTTTATGATGGTGTGAATAATGGTTATTTGAGAGTTGCGGTCGTCTATTGTCCATTCAAATTAGGGGAACCAGCACTTCCATGGGACATTATTGCGGTGGCACAGAAAATACAAATAGAATATTTAATATTAAAGAAGTATGACGGCCATAATAATAGAGTGGGAGTCTCCGTGTATTGAATATCAAATTCTGAGATTTGAACATGACAGTTGTGAGAATTTGGCTGAGATTTTTCATGCAGAATGACGCCCACAATATGCAAGATTTGGACACCGAGATGCCTCTCCTTTTCCTCTACACCTAGTACTCTCTGTTCGTTTTTCTGTTTGTGGTTTAAGAACCCCGGATAAGAACCTGGCGTTTATAGTAAACTGATCTGTTGTCTCGTCAGAGTTAGCACACAGAGACACAATGCTATCTGACAGTCATATCTGCAATGCACTGACGATCAAATATGACATGGAACAGACGGCACGCAAAAATCGGCGCGAAAAGTGTGAACTTCGGTGGCAGACGACAGGTTTCAATAGCCACTTCAGACTGAATGGCACAACTCAAGAGCCGAGATCAATTCTCGTGGAGCCGTGTTTATATTTCACGTAATAGCGCCACTTTCTGTACAGATTTTTACGTTTTCATACGACTTCGAGGGCTTTGTTCCGAAACGGCATGAAAATACACGAGGACAAAACCTCTCTCGGACATTGTTTTTTAATCCGATACAATACCGTTAACTTAACTTTAGTCCCTAGATCAACACATCAACAAAACCACTTTAGATCGATGTGTAGGTTTCAATATTTCATAATAGTTGAGTTTAGAAGCTGATGAAGTCTTGCTTGCCATGTTATAACTGAGTCAATAAGATATCGATGATATTTTATAGAGGGAAAAAGGCTGTCCATTGTATAGTATTAGTACTGTAAAAGAGTTCAGAATACCGGGATTCGATCGTGGTCAGCCATAAGATTTGAATTTAAATACTAGAGCGCAAGTGCAGGGGGACTTAAGATATTTAATTCAACAGACATTATAAAGAAGTGTCATTAATAATCAGCGTTAATCAATAGATCAGACGAAAATCTTGAGGTTGTTGTTCACAACATCAAGGTATCGTTTTTTAACGTGTTTGTTAAAAAAAAGTGAAGATCGACTAAAATAGTTGATTGAAAAACCTTGCGATGATATAAATATTTGTACAAGATAACTGTTTCAGGGTAGGCGCTCCATTGTTGGTCTATTCCATTTTATATCGGTCCTGTAAACTAACCGAGTCAGGCATTTTGCTGTTCTTGTCGTGCTTCCAAGGAAAACACACCGGCGTAATCATTTAAATCAAATGTGACGCGATAACAAAGCGTAATGAATATACACACGGGTGGTGACCAAACTTAGCCCTGAAGAAACAGATAATGTTCGATCGAAAGAGGCTGTGTTTCCATGTATTTAGAAAAATGAGGGCCAATGGCTTGCTTTCCAATTGTTTTGTCTTTAGTATTCTTAACCCAAACGGGAAACAGTGCACCTAAATGCGATGCGATTGGCTGGCTCTGAAATGTCCTATTAACGTCACATGTAGCCTGGGAAGAACTGCTTGCGGTTACTGGAAAGCGTCAATTGCGGCTGTAAAATCTAGGTGATCCTAGAAGGCCAGGCAGCTTCTCAAGACCTCGTGTTGGCACCTCGACATTTTCAAATACTGATCTTGGAAGCACCCAAAATCTCCATGACAGTAGGGATGAATTAGAAATGTTTGTGACAAGTCGCACATTAATATTGCTCTCATTTGTTGTACTCTTTGTGACCTCTCTCAATACACTTATACCTGAAAACTTAGCGGGTGAATGAAGTCTTTGCACCTGGTTGTAAGGCATCAACTAATAAGCATAATACCTCACAATGACTCTAAGTGTGGCATAAACTGGGGGGTCACCTTTAGGTTAATATTTGTTCTCTCTGTTTTCATTAACCAAGCCTATAAAACAAAGCCATTGATCCTACGTGAGGAAAACGCCTCTGATCCAAAACAAACAACGTCGTCAACTGTATTCATTTCTACGAATCAAACCACCAAATCGGATCATAACATTTACGCAGTACCAGGATCAAATCAAACAGATTTCCACCGTACAATATGTTCTCGATCCTGCTCAAATAATGGAAAACGTTCCATTTATAGGCTGGTTAAGCCTTACTAAACCATAACCTATTTCAGTGGGGATTTTGAAACTATTTGTGAAAAGGGCCGAAGTGCTTGCGATCTGCAAGGTCACTTTACTCACTTTGGCATATTTACAGACTAGCACTCTTAACTTATTATTCGATGAACGTTAAGATTTCTTAGTGATGCTATGCATAAAGATATCTTATTTTGATGTATGATTGACATACAAATACATTGACAATATTGCGACACAGACCCAGCCGATCAACTAAACGTCAAACGTCTATAACAAATTAAGCTACCATTGAGATAATCCTCTCTGAATGTTTTGTTGTAGAAAGTCACGTAAAACACCAAAGTGTCATGATATCCACTATCATTTATCGTTAAAATCAATGACTATTGATATTTCTATCGGAATATTCGGCTGTTGATCGTTTCAAGGATGAATTGATACTCATATTTGATAACTCAAGTGCGCACTCTGATACATTACATACCTCCTCGTTATATCAATAATGCTTCAGGCGAGTAATTGCCAAAATTAAGGACAATTGAAACATATTATTTTCACTGGACTATGATCAGGCTTTCAAAAACATGAATCTACATTACATCAAAGATAAGAATTTACAGGCAAATTAAGAAATTCCACCGCTGAATTGTGAAGTCCCACATACGTGTGTTTTTCCCACCTTGTTTATATTTTATTATAAATCATATTATTTATATCACCTCAGATAGCAGGATTAACGACACCACTTTCTCGCTCCTGTGTGACGAGCGCTCGAGTATGCCCGTATCTGTCAATCACTTGTATCGGATCGATAAGTCTCGGGTTATCGATCTCCTCGGGTTTATCGGTATTTTAGCGCGAAGAGCGTGCCTGGAAGAGGGATAAAATGTAGGTGATACGCGCAGGTGGGGGTAAAAGGAAGGGGGTTGAGGGTTTAACGGGGTCTCGGTTTACCCCGCACTATAGTTAGTGAAAGTCTGTTGATGATTTGCTCATTCTCCCTTCAGAGCCGATTTATGTTACTTTAATATCGGTGCGCGACACAATTTAGAAATATACTTTCGAAGATGGATGCACATACAAATGTACATACACGCAGTCTTAAACATGACAGTGATTGACACGTAATTAACTTCGAACTCTTCTCAAACAAGTTCTAGTTTATGTTAAGGGTCGGCTCTTCATTATTGCCAAGCTCGCAAGTCTTGGACAGGAGGAGTGTGTACATTATTTATGTGGGTTGTAATTAATTTAGAGTCGGGGCTGCGCTACACAGGCACGCCAGGTATGTTTATTAACACCAGGTACCCTACCAATTATCATACAAACAGCGGTATTAGATAACATGATCCCACTTAACCTGGTTTAACCAGCTGTTCAAGTGGCTCGGAAAGTCCCTCAAAAAGTTTACAAGTAATAAAAGGTACACTAAATGTCCTGTAAACTGTTATCCTGATATATAGTACATGAAATCCTAGCTCAATAGTCCGGATTCGGGGCTTCTGAAATGGCCAGACACGATGTTATCTAGGAATTACCTCCAAAGATAGACCTAACTCCATCAACAATCAACTCAAATAAACAAATGAACTTTTCATAATAATATCTATATAATTTGATGTGTAAAACCTTCATTGTACTATACATATGTTTCTCGTGCCTTTATAAGTTTCATTACACGTCTGTCCTCCAGTGACTCTTGATTAAGATTGTCTGCTAACATTGGACACGCATATTAAGATTAGATCTACATGTTTCTAGACATTTAACACACTGTCAAGCAATATTTGAATATGAGTAGCCCAACGCAATCGAGTTAAGGGGATATATATGATATTGGATCAGCGAATTATAAGATTAATTATCGAAGAAGCTAAGAAGGACAGTCAGTCGGTGCAGTGCACCACCTGAATAAATGATTTATCTGACTTTAAAATGTATTTCGCTGAAGCTTAATCATAGTGACAAGGTCAAGGTGCATTTGTAATCGTGCATGTCCGCAAGTGTTCTCATAGGCTCTCATTACAGGAAATCCTAAAGCTACCAATTATATGACAAATTGCCCTCTACTAAGTCTATAATATAATAAGAATATTGCTATAGAATATATATCAGCCATTTCAATCAGATAAATTCAGTCTTGGCGTAATAATCGACATTTTTGCATTTTGTTCTCAGTTTGTTCACATTATTGTACATATGTTCTTTTTGTTGGTAACAGAAAAGTCTTAAAATACAATACATTGTCTTCAAACTAATTAGAATGTTTCGTATAATTTATACTAAAGTCAGCCATCATTAATCTGATTTCAGGTACGAGCGATCCTGTCCGAATGTACCTGCCCTAATACATTCCCTATGGTGCGTGTATCCGAGGGGAGATACAGAATAGGAGACTCACAATCGCTTATATTTATCAGGGTAAGTAGCTCTAAACGAAATAAACGAAATAAACGAAAGCTCACATTAAGAGCCATTATCAGCCAACCCAATCATACTACACGGAATGCTGAGAAGTGCTAGTCTCATATACTACTATGCGAAGTCGCATACTACTGTATCACACATATTAGTTTAAAATTGTTCTTACAGATTTTACGAAATCACGTGATGGTGAGAATAGGAGGGGGATGGGACACCCTGGAAAACTACCTCGACCGGCACGACCCCTGTCGGTGTGCCGCCAAAGGTTGGTAGAACATAGTATACTACTTGCGGTGTTCACACTACTTAGTTTATGCTCATACTCGATCTGTGCATTCTAAGTCAAGTGTTCTTTACTTTTGTTTTTACTTTACCTTTCCGTGTGTCATGCATGCTGTCCACACACGCATTCTTTATTGAAAATTCCTGTCAATTAACAGACAAGAGCTTTTAAATCATGTCGATCTTATTTGCGCGTCTATCGATGAGCATACACCAAATATGCCCATGAGATAACTGAAGAGGTTTTAACAGCTTATTAATGAGCAAAAAGTGTTTAGTTGAGACGTATATCGCTCTTCGCGTAAGAGCTCAATGGGCCCTAGGTGACCGGTCGGGGCCGTCAGAGCCTCGAGTGCCGGGAACAAGCCCTTCTCTCTCCGGACGATGATTGGCCAAGAGAGCGGGGTCTGTGATCTCCACTCATCATGAGCACATATCAATAATCCATACTCAATCGATAGCGGTAAGAGCTCTTTAGCGTAAGATATTCGAGGGACGGATCTAACACACTTCTCTGACACAACTAATACCTCCTTATATATGTGAAACGTGGTTAGTTTTATAGATCCGCCCCACCCCCTCTGAGTCGAGCCCCTTGAGCCGAGCATGGGTCAGATACGTGATAAAATCAGCGCGTGTTTTCTGTTTGTTAAACAGAAAAACGCGCGACTGTCGGTAAACAGAGAGACGCACACCCGAGCGTACAGACATCAGGGAGCAGGGTTACTCGCTCACCTCAGCAGCTAAGTTTTGTGCGGTACATGTATTTATGTGTACCCCCCGGGCCGGTATGTGCTCTCTCGTGGCGTTTGTCGAGTTTGAAGGTGACACGAAGATGGGTGACTACCCTAGAGACGGGGTGGT